>OX465289.1:15407500-15485000 GCA_949987695.1 Merzomyia westermanni
TATTTTATTTTATTTTATTTTATTTTATTTTATTTTATTTTATTTTATTTTGTTTTATTTAGCTCTTAACCTCAACCGCCTTAGTATCTCGTTACACATTATGTTTTGCACATCATCGTTTTCAATTCGACTCTAGTCCATACCTAAAACACTGTAGTAATTTGTTAACAAGCTACGCTACTATAAATATACATTCATATATGTACATAGTTTTATATTTAAAGCGCCTCATACCGCCACCATTTAGTTCCGCCACACTTGTTACCATAAAAAATTAACAAACTATAATTGTCAGGTAATTTGAAATGTGAAAACTGTCAGTGTCACATCAAGTTCACATTTTTAGGACTACAAGATGTAAACTGGAAAGGTACGTTCTCAAGTAAGTAGTAGCCAAACCATTAAGTTCCTTGCATTGTGGATATCAGACCAGCTCGTCGCTCGTCAAATTGTTTATGGGACTGTATGTGACGCGAGCGCCGCGTATAGTGGAGTTCGTTTTGGAATTTTTCAATTCGACTGAAATTAGAACTTTAATGCATTAAAGTTCCAGGTAAGCGCAAGCGTAGCTCGGCGAAGCGCAGCTTAGTTTTTTTTCATGGTATGTGAGTTTGTATGTAGGATAAGTCACACACACACAAATATGTGCCATTCCACTTATCCTTTGGGGGATTTTAAGTTATGTGAGTGCGCTGGCAATTTTTTCGAGCGTAGGTATTTTATATAGCTAAACGCTCACACATGATCCTAGATCAATTGAAAAAACACACAAGGTGTCTCGAAAGATGATGCCAGAACGGCTTCAACACGACTTCTCTTATTTTTTTTTCATAAACCTTGATAGAACTTCTGAGGAAAGGGCTCTTCTATATATCAGGAAGGTCTTTAAGAGTTAGGTTTGTGAGCTTTACTTATATAACGCCAGGCCTAGGGAATTTAGGAAAGACAGTGTTGTTGTTGTAACAATGCTTTGCCCTGTCTAGTCGTCACTTACCTAGCATTGTCCTCAATATCTTCTAACGGACGTCCCAGGAACCTATTGCCTCTAATAGGGTTGTGCCAGAGTGAGACTGAATAGTCTGCTCTGTCCAGCAGGTGAACAAATGAATTTTATTCGGCATGTCAGGGTTCAGACTGGATAGGTAAGAGTTTAATCTGTTACAATATCTAGATCGAAGAAAAATAGTTAGATTTTGTACGGAATCCGTACCAACGAGCAGATCTTAGCTGTGATTTAGACTAATTTCCATTGTCTCCCCTGGAGAGGCTTTAAAGAGAGAGAGAGAGAGATAGAACACAAACCTGTTGACCTGCTTACAGATGCTATAAAAGCACGAGGTCCAGTCATGGGCACACAGTAGTCTCGCCGACCCAGAAGAAAGTCGAAGCCGACAAAAAGGTGGTGTGCTCTACGGGTTAGGGTTAGAAGATGCTTGAGAAAGGCCTTTAGAGGCGACCGCTTCTGGGGTTAACGGAATAGTAACCAAGGTGGTCGTACTAGAACCACATGGCGTTAGTACATTAGCATATCCGATTCATATCTGGCAAAAAAAACCTCCAGTATCAATAAAACCCGGTCTGAAGACGCATAGTGTCCCTTCAAAGAAGAACTATTGAAAGGTTACCTTAATTAGAACAATTTAGAAATCGGGAAAGTCGCTTAAAGTGATCTCTTCAAACTTTGTACCTTAACGGGATCAAAGCTGAAAATGGTACTGAATTCGATAGGAATCAAGAAGATGAATTTAGATTGGTTTAGTTTATAGGGACGGACTGGATATTTAGAGGGCGGCGGTCTCTAAATCTGAGATTGCAGTGATGGGCACACTGCCTTAAAGGCATTAAAAACAGCTCGAACCTCTTTAAACATTGTCCTAGATAATTAATCTAAGCCAAAATTATTGAGTAAAATGAACTGCCAGAATGGTAAAGGGGAAGCTAGACCCTTTTGAGGCCCAACAGGCCAATACCTCCTTTATTCATCATCGAAACCATCTTAAGATAGTCCTAGGAAAGAGGGCTGTATAAATAGGGTCGAACCGAAGCGTCGTGCGGAAACGCTAAACATATTCACAAGCATTGGGTACGGGAATATCTCATCTGGTGGTTTCACGGTTTGTCCATTATCTCCATATTTTTCTATGCGAGCTAGTAAACTCTGCTCACTTTTTGTCCAGAACTATCGAAGTCGAACCTTCAACGACTTTTTGCGCCACCTTTTATGTGTGTTTTCTTTGTCGTCGCTCCGTGTTTTAATTGTAATACCAATGTTCTAAATGTTGTTGCAATATGTTGTTGGTGGTATATCAGCATTTAACACCTCATGCCATGCCGTTGCCGGCACATACCATAAGCGTGATTAACTCTCTAAATGGAATGCGGCAAACGAAGTGCCTTTTTTGGTCCGATTACAGAGCATCCAGAATATGTACGAGAATAGTGTGAAATCTCAGTGGCGCATTATTGTTATACCTACATGTGTTGTCAGCATAGAGTTGTTGTTGCCAATGTTGACATATGTTATAGTTGTTGTTCTGTTGTTTAGTTGTTGCGAAATATTTTCCAGTTTATATTCAGATTGTGGTTGGCATTGCATTGTGGGCTCTTCTCCTACAAATTTCCATCAAAATAGTGCGGAAGATGGGCAGCATACGAAGCGGTGAGAGAACTCTGTCCCCGGGTAATGCCAATAAGGCTATCAAACGAATGACATTTTACGTCTTTCTTCAACAAAAATATATGTTGGTAGGGCCATCACCTAGGGTTGCCAACTTATCTTAATATATTCCTTTATAGACTATTGAATATAAGTAATATTATAGCACTCCTACTTAATCAACACTGAACATATTTTTACAAGGTTGCCACCTATATGACTTATTTTTAAAAAATGAAATGAGATATGCCATATGGGATACAATATAGGGTAGCCAAACAATAAAATTATATACATATATCCCTTTTATATCCGCTGATATCTTGACTTTTATAGGATATCTGTTGCAGCCTAACCTCTCCTACTGTTAATGTTGCCACTTATGCTTTTACCGTGCTGCCTCCTACTCGAAATTTGATATGCTACTTTTGATATCTACTTTAGAAGAGATCCTTTGCTGGAAGGTAAAACTATAACCATCTCAAATGTCTCCAACCTCGAAAAATGTCGACGGAAGCCCGGACGCACAGGTCCTAGATATAAATTCGAGTCGTTCTGCTGATGTAGAACCGGTCTGAGTAATTTTGAGATCCTCTTGACAAACATTTTCTTATCGCAGTTTTTCTCTTTCCATCATACTGTGTGTTTCTGTTAATTGTAGTGTTGAGAATATTTCCTTTTCAAGCAGTTTAATTGGAAATTTTAAGCGCAGTCATATTATGCCCAAGAAATGAACACATTGTTGGCGATTTTAATAACACCCTTACTTACATACTTCTTGTTTTTCTAGCTAAATGAGTCATTAATGGGTTTGTTCTTATAAAATTAGTATTTAATCATAATTAACTTGAACTTTTTCAACAAATTAGATTTATTGCAATAAAGTTGGAAGCTTTTAAGACGCCTTCCCAATTGTAAATAGGGGGAAAACTCTGTATCGTACGAGCAATTCGAAGTAATGCCGTGAATGTTGAAGGCGTAATGGTGATCCATTAGGCAATTGCGATCTTCGAGTTTAAGATATCTGTAGTAATTGAACGTACCTAAGTATACCGCAACTGTTTTTTTTCATTTATTATTTATTCCACATATTAATTATTATCAACTGGAGCTCGTGAAACGTAAATAATTTATTTGTCAAATAAAATAAAGGAAAATAAATAAAATAAAATACAATTAAAATGAAATAAAATAAAATAAAATCAAATGAGATGAAATGAAATAAAATAAAATGTAATCAAATGAAATGAAATAAAATAATGAAAAATAAAACAAAATAAAATAAAATAAAATAATATAAAATGAGATGAAATGAAATAAAATAAAATGTAATTAAATGAAATGAAATAAAATAATGAAAAATGAAATAAAATAAAATGTAACGAAATAAAATAAAATAAAATAAAATAAAATAAAATAAAATAAAATAAAATAAAATAAAATAAAATAAAATAAAATAAAACAAAATAAAATAAAATAAAATAAAATAAAATAAAATAAAATAAAATAACATGTAATGAAATAAAATAAAATGTAATGAAATGAAATAAAACAATGTAAAATGAAATAAAATAAAATAAAACAAAATAAAATAAAATAAAATGAAGTAAAATAAAATAAAATGTAAAAAAATATAATATAAAATGTAAATAAAACAAAATAAAATAAAATAAAATGAAGTAAAATAAAATAAAATGAAGTAAAAGAAAATAAAATAAAATGTAATGAAATGAAAAAAAAATTAAATAAAATAAAATTAAATAAAATAAAAGAAAATAAAATAAAATGTAATAAAAAAATAAAATAATATGTAATGAAATAAAATAAAATAATATACATGAACCACTTCGGCCATCTGGCAGTTAGTAGTGTGATCATGATGGATTTTTTGGCAGATCGCTTTTATCATCAGCAGCATAACTGCCTAACCGCGAGCAGATAAAATAAAATGTAATAAAATAAACTAAAATAGAATAAAATAAAATAAAATAAAATAAATTAAAGTAAAATAGAATAAAATAAAGTAAAATAAAATAAAATGGAATGAAATAAAATAAAATGAAACAAAATATAATAAAATTAAATATAAAAAAATTAAATAAAATGAAATGAAATGAAATAAAATAAAATGTAATAAAATAAAATAACATAAAACAATATAAAAAATACCGTTAATACTCTCCTGAAAATGTAATAAAAAAATAAAATAATATGTAATGAAATAAAATAAAATAATATACATGAACCACTTCGGCCATCTGGCAGTTAGTAGTGTGATCATGATGGATTTTTTGGCAGATCGCTTTTATCATCAGCAGCATAACTGCCTAACCGCGAACAGATAAAATAAAATGTAATAAAATAAACTAAAATAGAATAAAATAAAATAAAATAAAATAAATTAAAGTAAAATAGAATAAAATAAAATAAAGTAAAATAAAATAAAATAAAATGGAATAAATAAAATAAAATGTTACGAAGTGAAATAAAATAAAATAAAATGAAACAAAATATAATAAAATTAAATAAAACAAAATAAAATAAAATAAAATAAAATAACATGTAATGAAATAAAATAAAATGTAATGAAATGAAATAAAACAATGTAAAATGAAATAAAATAAAATAAAACAAAATAAAACAAAATAAAATAAAATAAAATGAAGTAAAATAAAATAAAATGTAAAAAAATAAAATAAAATGTAAATAAAACAAAATAAAATAAAATAAAATGAAGTAAAATAAAATAAAATAAAATGTAATGAAATGAAAAAAAATTAAATAAAATAAAATTAAATAAAATAAAAGCAAATAAAATAAAATGTAATAAAAAAATAAAATAATATGTATTGAAATAAAATAAAATAATATACATGAACCACTTCGGCCATCTGGCAGTTAGTAGTGTGATCATAATGGATTTTTTGGCAGATCGCTTTTATCATCAGCAGCATAACTGCCTAACCGCGAGCAGATAAAATAAAATAAAATAAATTAAAGTAAAATAGAATAAAATAAAGTAAAATAAAATAAAATGGAATGAAATAAAATAAAATGAAACAAAATATAATAAAATTAAATATAAAAAAATTAAATAAAATGAAATGAAATGAAATAAAATAAAATGTAATAAAATAAAATAACATAAAACAATATAAAAAATATCGTTAATACTCTCCTGAAAATGTAATAAAAAAATAAAATAATATGTAATGAAATAAAATAAAATAATATACATGAACCACTTCGGCCATCTGGCAGTTAGTAGTGTGATCATGATGGATTTTTTGGCAGATCGCTTTTATCATCAGCAGCATAACTGCCTAACCGCGAGCAGATAAAATAAAATGTAATAAAATAAACTAAAATAGAATAAAATAAAATAAATTAAAGTAAAATAGAATAAAATAAAATAAAATAAAATAAAATAAAATAAAATGGAATGAAATAAAATAAAATGAAACCAAATATAATAAAATTAAATATAAAAAAATTAAATAAAATGAAATGAAATGAAATAAAATAAAATGTAATAAAATAAAATAACATAAAACAATATAAAAAATACCGTTAATACTCTCCTGAACCTTCGGGGAGTACTTTTGCCTTTACTCAAACTAACCAACAAGAAAGTATTTGACGTCCTCAAACAAAACCTGTGACACTTGCGTCTTAGAAGACTCGAGAAAAGGATTTGAATGGAGACAATCCGATGTTAAGAAAAAAACACGTCCGCTTAATGATGCAGGAACTGAAATATATCTTTATTGGGCAGGACTAATTTCAAAAGATTAATGGAATTTTTTTTTTTCAAAAATTTTCAAAAAAGCGGTCACACATCGTCATCGTTGTTGTCCCCATGGTACCGTTAGAAATTCTCATTACTTGAGCGCAACTTGCCAACGGTTGATGGCAAATCGCCTTTGATTTTATTTTGTTGAAATTCAACATTCTAATTCATCTCTCTTACGAAAGTGCAATTTTTAGTTCATCACCAATTTCTTCATTTGTATTTGTTTTTCACGTTTTTATATGCTTTTTTTCATTTGTTTGATCTTTGCTTTTTCATCATTTTGCAATTTTCATTTCAAAGTTTTTTGTTGTTTTTATATTTGCTTGGCATTTTATCCAGCGCTACTACTTGCACGTCCTTTATGCTAGAAGACCACGATGCTTTGCTATTGGTAGTTTTTGAAATGTGTATTGGATAGGTGGTTTCGGCTAGGTGCACCCGTCAAAGTAACTGCCACCACAACAGCACTTCATCATCAGAGCAGTTAACCTCTTTTCCACTGTCAACCAGGGTTGTTAACGGGGCACGTGAGGGTAATCATGAGTTCAAGAGATCCGTGGTCTTCGAATTGCACAGCATTTTTTCAGCCTAGCTATCCGCACGTCAGTCGCTTTCACAACCACTTTCCGCTCTGCACATTTCCATCATCAATCATCCCACCAGTTATCAGCTTCTCAAAGTCTACCACTTAGAGATGTGGTGTCGAGCGGCGTCGGCTTCGACTCGGGTAGCACTCGGCCTATACACCACAACAGGCCAACACACACACAGTGTTTACATAGACAACTTTTTATGCTGTCGAAATGTTTTTGCATAGAGGCATGTGCGTGTGTTGTTGCGTTACACTGGAGAGAAATGGCGTGCAATTTTTTTTTGTGAGTTCAGTTGATTGAGTTGGCGCATGCGCCCTTCAACATTTACTCTTTTTGTGTTTGTTTTTTATTTAACTTAAGGTTGATGGCCAAAGCCTTTCGAGAAATTCTGGGGTTGTTTTACGACCCTTTTTATTTTCATCGGTTTACTGATATTTTATTTTGACTCATAGTTGTTTGTTGTTGATGTTGATGTTCAAAGTAATGAGAAATTATAACATTTTGCTGTTTGAGTTTGGTAGAGTGAGAATTTCAGCTCTCACTCCAAATTAGTTATTCTTCATTTTGCTTTTGCATTTAGTTGATTTACTGCAATTTGGGAGGGGTGTGCAGTCAACCCTTGCAACCAAGGGGCAACGGACCGCTGATAGAACGCATTTTGTAGGTTATATTTATTCGATTAAGTAACGAAAATGCTTCTGTGAATTACAGAGAAAAATATATATGGAAATAGTTCTAATGAAAATGTGTGAAATAATGTTGTTCGCTTTTTGAGAGAAACAAATTTTCACAGCTTTGGTGGTGGATATTCATTGTATGCATACAGAGCTTTTGCAAGCTTTTTGGTTTTTTCATACGAAATAGGATATGTATTATTCAGAGGCACGTGTGAATTGCTAGAGAATAAAACATATATACATACTTACATACAGCTAAATGCGTTTATGTATATCAAATAAGTGAAATGAAAAACGAAAAAATTTGCGATTAATCTCTAAAGAGAGTTGTCCGCGATTAATAACTTTCAACCACATTGATCCCAACTCTTCCGTTACGCGCATCAATACATTTTAATTTGTGTAGCCTACTTATAGGTGTTGAATGCAGAAAGTAGTAGGGGAACAAAGGGGATCTGCCCGACACTACCTGTTCAAGAATCAAAGGGACCAATAAGTCTTCTCATAGGACATGCTCGAACAAAAGGAATCAGTTCAAACCATATAAAGGGATATAAACTGGCATTAGTTGCACCGCCTTTGTGACTCATCCCGGATTCATCCTGCAATTTTTTACACGAAATATTTCACAAGCTTTGAAAATATTTTTACAACACAACAATAAATAAAATTTAGTTGCAAATGTCCCTTCTTAACCATGGTTAGAATGCCACTCCATATAGGTGTGTGGTCCGAAAGGCTGCATACTATCAGGTTATAATGTTTTCTATAAAAATTCCATAAATATGCGTTGGTATGCGTATTCCGGTGAAAAAATTGTTTTCAGTGCGAGTCCTATAAACAACGTCTTAAATCTTGTGCGTCTTGAACTTGAGATGCCAGCTGGTATAAAAAATGTGCTTAAGAGAAAAATCTGCGTTTCATGGCTGGTGTGAATTCTTGTGAAAACAGCCCTGTTAAATTTGATTAGTAATTAGTAATCAATAAATTAGACGGTTTTATTAATTGGTAAGGATACTTTTTTTTTTGATTATTTTTTTGACTATTTTTTTAGCTAATTGGAAAATAATCATTAAAAATTTGAAGTAATGGTAATCAATCATTAAGTGGAGGGCTGCAAGGGTCTGCTGTGAAGGCCTAAACGGTCAAAACCTTCCAAAAACTTGATGAGAAATGCTATCCAAAGCAAGTTAAAAGTGATTCATCAGCGTTACTAGTTCTCACGACTACACTTCGTTGTTTTTGTTTGCTGTACAACACTTAAATAATTTTACAACAACAAAATCTCCAGTCAAAACTCATTCAATAAAATAAGTGAAAATTTCTTGGAAAAGTTACAACTACAACTCTTTTAATTAACACTTAAATACGAAATGGTGAAGAGGGATTGCGACGATGAAATACCGTTGATGGCCAATGATTATTCATAAACCACCAGGAATGTTCAAAACAAAAACAAAAACAACATCAAGAAACGAAAGAAGAAGAAGCAGCAGTAACTGCACTACCAAAAGATACTTAAACCACAGAGGATTAAGCACACAGTGATGGCTACCCAGGGAGCTGGATATAAATTTCAAAAATATTCCCAAGCAAAAACAAAAATAAAGTAAAATTAAAACCAACACAAAAACAATTAAATGTAACAACAAATATGTTAAAGTAGCTCGTTTATCAATTACATAAGGCTCATTCCATGCCAAATCGGCAATACAAAGTTGCATCACAAAGAAATGAATATCGATAATAACACTCAAAATTTCATCTCAAACTTGTATATTTTTTTTTCAATTTAGATAGATATATCTACTCGTATGTATTTATATGCAATATACACATACATTTTCGAATATTGGAAAAGCTCTTTTGGCAAGGGGAAAAGTTAATTTTGTAAAATATATAGTTTTCAATTTCTTTTAAAACAAAAAGGAAGAGTTTTTAAAAAAAATTCTATCTTTAAAAATTCGGGAAAATACAACAATGGTTATGGGTATAATGAAAATTAAGCCAAAATTAAGCTGAAGAGACTTGAAGATTTTTTTCAATAAAATCTTATGAAGTAGTCAGTTTGGTAATTTTTTTTTTCGCATAAAACTTAATTGAAAGTAAAATTTTTTTTTCAAATTTTTATGTGTTTTCTTTTATTAAACACTAATAATTTTTATTAATAAAACCTAATTTGCAATTTGAATGGCTAATATATTAAAAACTAAATTAAAATAAAACTTAATATTTTTATGGTAATTGTTGTTGGAGCAGTGCTCGAATTTGTATATTTGTTTGTTATTTGATATTAGAGGAAAAATAATTACAACGATATGCACAGCGATGGTATGGGATGACATGTTTCGAAGTCCCCAACTTCTCATCATACCCCTTCTCGGACACTGGGATACGAACCCAAGTGCCCAAGAGGTTATATGAATGATGAGAAGTTGGTGACTTCGAAACATGTCATCCCATACCATCGCTGTGCATATCGTCTTAATATTTTTAGTTTTAAAAAATTTACATTGGAAAGGATATACTTCTTTCTTGGATACTTATTCTTGACTATTTTTTAACCAATTTTGATGTTGTAGTGAGTTTGAAGCTTTTTACTATAAAAAAATAGTTAATTTATAAAAATAAAGTGTAATTTTATCAAAACTAAATTTTTTAAGTTTGATTTTTCTTTTAAAATTTTTTATATAACTTTGTTTTTTCAAAATTCTAATTTTGTTCATTCCAAATTCCTAAATTGCAACGTTTTTTCTTTCAAACTTAGTTAAGAGTTTGAATTTTTCCTTCTAGAACTCAGATTTTTTTCAAAACCTAAATACTGATTTGAAAAAAGTTTTTCAAAACGGGGTCGCCCCTCGGCAGTGGTTTGGCAAACTCTCCGAGTGTATTTCTGCCATGACAGGCTTCTCAGCAAAAATTCGTCTCCTTTGTAGATGCCGTTCGGAGTCGGCAAAAAACTGTAGGTCCCACCAATTTGTAGGGAAAATTCAAATCGGCACACCACAAATTGGATGAGAAGCTTGGCGCAAAAATCTCTTAGGAGGTTTATGATGATATACCTGTTGTATATCGCGCCATAGAGATAGAAATACTGTTTGTTTTAATTAATAAAAATTAAATAGAATTTGTTTGAAAAACGTTTCCTTCCACATTCTGAAATTGCAATTTTTTTACTATAAAACTTAGTTCTCAAAATTAAATTTTTTTTCAAAAACTGAACACTTATTTTTGATTAATTAAAATTAAGTTTTTTGAAAATTCAAATTTCTTTTTGTCAAAATTTCAATAACATTCCTTTTTTAATTACCAGCATTTAATTATTAAATATAAAGTGTAAGTTAGATTTTTTCGAAACTCCAAATTTTTTTTAATAAAAATTTTACTTTCGAAAAACAAATTTTTTTCTATACAAATTCTAAAACTTTTACTGTCGAATTTTTTTTTTTCAAAATAATGATTATTTTTTCAAAATTCAAATGCATGTATTTTTAGTAAATAAAATAAAGTGTATCTTTTTGCCAACTTTGAATTTTTTGTTTTTAACAAATTAAATTTTCTTTTAATATTTTTATTCTCAAAATTCAATATGACTGTTTGTTCCAAATTATCAGTATTTAATTAATGAATATAAAGTGTAAGTTAGATTTTTTTCGGAATTTAAAATTCTTATTAATAAAAATTTTACTTTCAAAATTAAATTATTTTCTATACAAATTCCAAAACTTTTACCGTCGAATTTTTGCTCAAAATCAAGGTTTTTCTTTCAAAATTCAAATGCAAGTGTTTTTAGTGAATATAATAGTGTATTTTTTTGGCAACTTTACATTTTTTTGTTTTTCAAAATTGAAATTTTTTTCACCATTTTTATTTTCGAAATTCAAAGAATTTTTTTTTTTTCAAATTCTTCTTTCTTTAAATGGTCATCTAACCGCCTGGGCGATTTTGACCGTCCAACATAGCTCGCCAGTCGTTTCTTCGTTGCGCCAACTGGCGCCAATTGGAAACACCGCGGGATCGCAAATCGGTCTCCACTTGGTCCTTCCATCGGAGTGGTGGTCTCCCTCTTCCTCTGCTTCCACCGGCGGGTGCCGATAAGAATACCTTCTGGGCTGGAGCATCTTCGCTCATTCGCACTACGTGGCCAAGCCAGCGAAGACGCTGTGTTTTAATTCGCTGAACTATGTCGGCGTTTGCGTAAAGTTCATACAGCTCATCATTAAATCTTCTTCGGTACTCGCCGTCGCCAACGCGTAGAGGTCCACAAATCTTTCGAAGAACCTTTCCCTCGAATACTCCCAGAGCCGCCTCATCAGATGTTGTTAGTGTCCACGCTTCTGCACCATATAGCAGGCCGGTGCGAAAAGTGACTTGTAGAGTGTTATTTTCATTCGTCGAGAGAGGACTTTACTTTTCAATTGCCTACTCAGTCCGAAGTAGCATTTGTTTGCAAGAGTAATTCTTCTTCGGATCTCTAAGCTAACATTATTGTTGGTGTTAATGCTGGTTCCCAGGTAAACGAAGTCCTTTACTATTTCGAAATTATTGCTGCCAACAGTGGCTTGGTTGCCAAGGCGCGAATGCGCTGACTCTTTGCATGATGACAGAAGGTACTTCGTTTTGCCCTCGTTGACCAGCAATCCCATTTTCTCCGCTTCTTTTTCTAATTTGGAGTAAGCAGAAGTTACGGCGCGGTTGTTAAGGTCAATGATATCAATATCGTCAGCATATGCCAACAGTTGCACGCTTTTATAAAATATTGTTCCAGCGCGGTTAAGTTCTGCAGCTTGTATTATTTTCTCCACCATTAAATTAAAGCAATCGCCCGATAGGGGGTCACCCTGTCTGAAATCTCGTTTAGTTGCGAACGGCTCGGAGAGGTACTTCCCAATTCTGACCGAGCTGGCGGTGTTGCTCAAGGTCATTTTGCATAGCCGTATAAGTTTTGCGGGGAAACCAAATTCAGACATAGCGGCATATAGGCAGCTCCTTTTCGTGCTATCGAAAGCGGCTTTAAAATCAACAAAGAGATGATGCGTGTCAATTCTTTTTTCACGGGGTTTTTCCAAGATTTGGCGTATTGTAAAAATCTGGTCGATGGTAGATTTACCAGGTCTGAAGCCACACTGATAAGGTCCAATCAGTCTGTTCACATCAGACTTCAGTCTTTCCACAATACGCTTGATAGGACCTTATATGCGATTTTTCAAATTACCAGTATTTAATTTATAAAATAAAGGGTAAGTTAGTATTTTTTCAAACTTGCAAATCTTTTTTAATAAAAATTTTTCTTTCAAAACTCAAATTTTTTTTATAAAAATCCCAAAACTTTTACTGTCGCATTTTTTTTTTTTTTAAATAAAGGTTTTATTCAAAATTCCAAATTTTTTTACTATTGAATTTTTTTTTTCAAATCAAGGTTTTTTTCAAAATTAAATTTTTTTACCATTTTTACTTTCAAAATAAAATTTTTTTAGCAAAATTTATTTTTAAGAATTCAAATTTCTTTTTTTTATGCAAATGGCAAAACTGACTTTTTGAAATATTTGGAAAAAAACCCTTAAAATGTTAGAATATTTCACGAATGTATCAAAAAAACCAAATAAAATTTAGGCTGAAAAGCATTTTTTTATAATAAAAATAACTTAAAAGCTTGATTTTTTTGATTTAACCCTTTTTTTATACTCGAAAACTGTTGCTTTTTGATATTTAATAAAAGTTTCCCTATGTCGTATGTACGTATGTATGCAGTTCCCTTAGCAGTCTATATTTATGGACTTTAAGCGAGCTATTCTTGTATTTTTGTAAATTTGTATATCCGCTGCTTTTTAGGGTACGGCTCAACCGATTTGTATGAGCTACAGTATGTGGCTAGTCTTACTACGTTCTAAGACTAGATGTTGCCATTGAGGATGTTTTTAAAAACGACTTTGACACAATTTTATGAAATTTTGTATAAAGGTTACTTTCTAGAACCTAAGCTCTCTTACTTTTGTGTTGCCCTATATATTATTTTTATGTGGTTGCCACCTATATCAATAAAACATAACTCAAATAAGACGTGCCCATATGAGTGTCAAAAGAAATGCATGTTACGCCTAACAATAATATTTGTGAATAGAGTTGCCACCTAATCATATTATGTATATATATTGTTTGCGATATTCTCTACAGTAACTTGAGCGAAATAAATCAATAAAGGGTTTATTTTGTGTGAAAAGCATTATTCTTATAAAAAACTGGAGAAAAATAACGGGTAGGGAATTTTCTTTAATCGAAATAAATTTGTCAATTTGACATGGAATGACTCAGATATATATGCATTGATGGGCAAATCAGTAGGCGCAGGCGCTCCAAAACAATTTAAATGTTACCATAAACAAGAGCAATTTAAGCAACAAAACACTAAAACAACAACAACAACGTAAACACATAAAAGTGCAGCAGTGAAAAGTGCAACTACAACTACAACAACAACACTAAGAAACCGCATGTATGTATGTATAAAATAAAGGTAACAAAAGTGGTATAAAGAATGCTTAATAAAACATGGCAAACAAGCTGAAGCAGCGCCATCAGCGTTGGTGGTCCAAAAACCAATCGTAGAAGTAAGTGGATCCCAAAAAAAAAATAAAAATTTTATACACGCATACACACACACACACACATATGTATACGCTGAATAACATGAGTAAAAGTAACGATCAAACAAATCATAGAGCACCCGCATACCCCCTACTCTGCGCTGCACAGCATGTCTGAATGAAGGGAAAAAAAGATTGACCAAGATGATGGGTAGTAACAACAACAAAATTTATTAAAAAAAAAACTACAAAAAACATTCATAAATCGATTAAATGTTGCAACTGAAAGAAACACAGCAGCAAAACTAACAACAACAATAGCGCGCTGATAGAGTAAATATTTGAACAAGATGCAGACAAGCATAACAACAACAACAAGAAATCATTCAAATAAGAAAAATGCTATTTGAAAATAAAAACGAACAAAAAAAAAGAACCAAGTTTTTGAAATTTGAAAAAAAAAAGATTAAAAAACTAACAACATTCCCATGTTCGAACACAACAAACGGTTTCTCACAAGCCTGCTGCGCGCCATAATGGACGCTTCCCATATGCGCAACCTTTCTGTGCGCGTCTGTGTGTGTGCGCTTTGCGCATGCGTGAATCGCATCAACGTCGACGACGCGCATCGTGCTGTATATCATAATCTTAACAACTCTTAACAAGCCAGAACAAATTCCAAAATTTAAGAGCAATACCAACAACAAATAAGCCTTAAATGAAAAGGGGAAATCAAAGCTCAAGTTGATGTGTGCCCTATATACCCGCCAGCGGCCTGAATCATCTTGCAATAAATGCGATTAGTCAAGTTGGCTCACGTTGGAACCGGGATGAGTCGCAATTATTTGACTTACTCTGCGCCCAGCTCCAATGAAGAGACTGATTGCACCCTTTCATGCCTGAACAGGCACTATCGGAGAGGTACTTTCTGCACCCCGCTTGGGTTTTACCCATTGAAAAATTGTTGAAACCAGAGCCAACTTCTTGCGGTTAATGTGGCGAATCTAGACTGATTCCAATTAGTTCTGAATAACCGATTTACCATTAGCTTACTTAGATCTAAATCGATTCCGGTCGTGAGAAGAGAAATTGGAAGAAGTACTACACGAGTAATGCCCTGTGAATACCGCAGTAAGTACATCCCTCATATTCAACCTAAGGATTGCTGGATAAGGTCGTGAAGTATTTCCGTCTGTTATAAGTCTCGTAAAGCCAGTGTTAAGATAAACTCCAAAAGGCGCAACCATATTCCATTTTATTGAGACATTACCATTACCATCCAACCTCACAGTGTATTTAAAAAGCTATCGTATTCTCTGAATGGCTGCAGAGCAGTTAATTCTTCGGTACAAACTTGAAGATTTTCTTCAGTTCAAGAAAGTATAGAAAAAAGTTTTGAAGAAAAGGTGATAGGAATAAAGCTTTGAAGAAAAAGTGAGTTCGTTCAATTGTGGCACCTCGTCAGTATTAGAAGATATCACAGATTGCGCGAGACGGTAATCCATATTCTGCTTATAATCACGAGCTCCTCTTCAATGATATATTTCTAACAATCGAACTTGTATGCGATCGGGAGATCCTCTCCCTTCTAGTGAAAAAACAAATGCTGTTATTAGATCGTCTATAGAATTTTTTGCCCCTTCCAGGCAACAGAACTAACCAACGCTATAGAAGATCACATAAAGGGTGCAAGAAATGATCCCTTAGCGGGATTATAAGGTAGACTGCTTAGGACAGCTCTTGGTAGCCTCTCGAGTTCTTGACCAGAAGCAGGTCAAATATAATTGCATATGGTTTTTTTTACTAATTGGTAAAAGGACCTTTAGTGAAAG
Source organism: Merzomyia westermanni (assembly GCA_949987695.1). Lineage (NCBI taxonomy): Eukaryota > Metazoa > Arthropoda > Insecta > Diptera > Tephritidae > Merzomyia > Merzomyia westermanni. Next base: position 15,423,636 of record OX465289.1, read on the forward strand.
GGATGGGAGGGTACTTTAAAAACTTGCCCCCTCTGTAAGCAAAAATATCATCATGCCAACACTATTGGGTATAACTGCACTAATTTATTCTTAACCCAGTATCGTTGCTACAGCTCATTGCAACCACAATCGCTATCCACTCGCTCCAAAACCTTTCGACATCAATGCTTTTATTAGTCTTCCATAGTATACTATTTTTTTGGTTCTCAACTCAAACAAATAATTTGGTATGCCTCTGTTTATCCAGCTCATAACTTCTGTATCACTTTGTTCTTTTTGGTGGCGCTTTGTTCTCAACATCAACGCCATCACCATTGACGAAGTGGTTGTGGTTAAATGTCGATACGACCGCTGCGTCCGCTGACTGGTCAACAATAATAAAAATGTTTACATAAAGAACAAAATAATGATATGTAGCTTGGCTTTTTGTCGGGGTTTTGTTGTGTGAGTGCACTCAGTCGGATTCCCATTAGCTGCATGGCAATGGCGCTTTTGGTTGGGCATGTAGATAACGTCAGTTTTGCTGTTGAACGGAAGGCGATGGAGTTGAAGCAGAGGTTTGATGAAGTGTTATGCATTATTGTTGATCGTGTTATGGGGTGTACTTTGGAATGCTGGGAGGGCAGTGAGCTTCGCGCAGTTGTAGGAGCTTACTCCGGTAGTTAAAAGGTTTCCTAGAGCTTTGGACTAAAACATGTTTAAGATCTCATTTCTGATCGCTTCAGTGAACGAGCTGATCTGCCACTCCCATATCTCATCACAATACAATACCTGCTGAGCCAGACCACCTTCAATCATGCGCACAACATGGCCTAACAAACGAAGCCGGTAGATCTTAATTCATTGAACTATGTCGACGTCTGCACCTTTATTTCGTAAATTCCCAGAGCCGACTCAGTATCAGTGTCCAAGCTTCTGCAGCATAGAGAGCAATTGACTTCTCTATTGAATACGGTGTATCGTCAGACCCACGATAGGCTCTTAAACCCATCCACACAAACAACAAAAGCACCACCTTTAGCAGCAGATGAAGGCGATCTACCGCGAGTCATTCTGGCTCACCTTCTGTCTGGATATTCAAACAGGTTAAACTTTTAAATATCCACATAAACTTAGACATTAGGTCCAACCCTAGTGAAACTGCTTCCGTATGAAAAGATTTAGTACAATTTCGGTAATGGAAGTGTAGAGCGAAGTACTGCTACAACAATTACAACAACGGATATGTGTACTTAAATATCTACACCATAAATCTAAAATATAAAAGCGCAAGTTGAAAAAGTTTTTACCCTTTTACGGCCAAACTATACATGTAAGGTGTAAGCAATTGTATATGTACCGATTGATCTGCTCAAGCTCCAGTGCCATAAAAAAAAATCTAATATAGAAAAATCAGTTTAAAAATTACACCACTACAAATGTAAAAGATATATTCATACTATACAGCCGTTGTTGTGTGAGTGGACATGCCATGCTTGTATGTTATTGTTTTAATCGCTGGCTAGGATTTCCACTGCGACTAGCTCTCACTGGAAGCACGAACAGTTGCTTTGTTGAAAACATTACGCCAACAAAACAAAACATGAAGAAATACGTAAACTTAATTGATGAAACAAACAGTTTTTACAAAATGTGATAGTTGATTATTCCTGTTGTGGCTAGATTTAAGTAAAATATATAAAATAAAATAAAAAAAATTAATTAAAATAAAATGAAATGAGATAAAATAAAATGAAATAAAATAAAATAAAACAAAAAAAATAAAATACAATAAAATAAAATACAATAAAATAAAATAAAAAAAAATTTAAATAAAATAATTTAAAATAGAATAAAAAAAAAAAAATGAAAAACAAAAAAATAATTAAATAAAAAAAAAACAACAAGTAAGGGAGTCTAAGTTCGGGTGGAACACTATATACCTAGTAGTGATATATTATGGCATAACAATTTACGCAGGTTTATTTTAATACTTTTCAGTTCGTATTATAAGGCCAGCTGATTGTATTCAATAAAAACACTTCTGTTTTTAGGGGTAAATTAATTTAAAAAAAGTATACATTTTTGACGCCCATTGCCGAAGGGGCCACCTCGTTTTGGATGGAGGCCGCCATTAATTTATTTGTATATAAATACCTTCCCTACCAACAACTGCTAACCAGATATTTTCAAAATACCAATACATGCACATTTTATGTTTGAAAAGTTTGCGTTCAAATAGACAGATGGAAAGACGGACAGGCAGACGGAGAGACGAACATTGCTAAATGAACTCAGCTCATCGTCCTTATTATTTTAGTTTACTTATTGATGGGCCCATCTCTTCTTCTGCTCATAATTACAAACATTTCATGTTCATAAAAGGTATGCAAATCAAAAAAGATGTATAACTTCCCAATTGCAGTGGGGTATTAAAAACTTGCCGGGATATTTGACTCGTGTGTTATCCAATTTTCTTTATTTTTGGCAGGAGTATATTACATACTCGTACTCTTGAAAAGCAGCTGACCAATTTTGATTGAAATATCTACTTCAAATTACAAGCAATTGCCTTTGAAAATAGCAAACTTTTTATGCTGAAAAGTGGGCGGTGCCACGCCTACAACCCCAAAATTCACAAAATTTGTTTGCGGTTGAGTTTTGCTGAAAAAGCTTATTATGTGTGCAAAATCTGATTGATATAACTTGCTTAGTTGTAAAAATATCGGTTTTTAAATTTTCCAAACAAATTTTTCAGAACTATGTTAAAAAACAGGTGGTGGCCGTTGACCGATTTCGCCCATTTTTGCAACAAATAATAACCTTTCTATACTCAACATTTTTGACAAATATTTATTTTTTTCGACTTTCTTCCTTCACGGGCACTTTGAAAGTGAAATAGAAATGATATAAAGCTTTTGTACGCAAAGTTATTGCCTCTTAAATAAATCTATGATCTTTTTCAAAATCTTTCTTATAAAAGTGGGCGTGGTACTTAACTGATCTCGCCCATTTTTTCCAGAGCATACCCTGTATTAATATAAATAAGTGTGCTTAATTGCCTTTCGATATCTTGAACGGTTTTTATTTATGATTAATATTATTTACTTAATCAAATTTGACAAAACCAAATAAAATAAAATAAAATAAAATAAAATAAAATAAAATAAAATAAAATAAAATAAAATAAAATAAAATAAAATAAAATAAAATAAAATAAAATAAAATAAAATGAAATAACACAAAATAAAGCAAAACAAAACTAAGTAAAATAAAATAAAATAAAATAAAATAAAATAAAATAAAATAAAATAAAATAAAATAAAATAAAATAAAATGAAATAAAATAAAATAAAATAAAATAGAATGAAATAAAATAAAATAAAATAAAATAAAATAAAATAAAATAAAATAAAATAAAATAAAATAAAATAAAATAAAATAAAATAAAATAAAATAAAATAAAATAAAATAAAAATAAATTAAATTAAATAAAACAAAACAAAATAAAACAAAATAAAATAAAACAAAATAAAATAAAATAAAATAAAATAAAATAAAATGAAATGAAATGAAATGAAATGAAATGAAATGAAATGAATTGAAATGAAATAAAATTAAGTGTAATAAAATAAAATAAAATGAAACCAAATAAAATAAAGCAAAATAAAATTAAATTCTTTTTGATGATCATTTATAGCCTTCTTTGAATTAATTTTGTCGTATTTTTATAAGCTCAAGGCCATTTCTTAAATAAAATACAATATTCACAATTGTATTTTCGTATTTATTTCGTCGATATTTTGGCTACAATCTGAGGATGGCTTCAGATGCAATTGTGAATATTGTATTTTATTTAAGAAAAGGCTTTGAACTTAAAAAAAATACAACAAAATTAAAAATAAATAAAATAAATAAAAAAATAAAAAAATTAAATTAAGTAAAATGATTCCGGCTGAACTCAAACCACTGGGCAAACTTGCAAAAATGCTTAAGGGCAAACAGTCAATTTACTGGCCGACTTCTATAATTCAAATTTTAAAATAACATATTCGTGCCACTTAAGGATATAGAGGTTTTTTTAAAGTGTAACACTATACTATTAAACTAAGGCTGCCATACTTCATTTATAGCAATGAACAATACTAGAAATGAATGGAGCTCAAAAAGGTTCTCAAAACAACCGATTCCTAAAATAGTTGGAACAGCACAGCACAAGTAGGAATGTTTGTTTTATTAGTCGAGCTTGTTGTTGTTCATTTAAATTTTTTTTCCTATTGACCTGTTTATTTCGTTGCTTAAGTTGACACAAACAATTCGTATGCACTTCAAAATTGCCACAGACGCTTCCGTTTGGTGGCATATCCTTGTTGTTTATGTGGCGCTGTCAGGAATTTCACAAGTATGCCTCTCTTTAGCTCCAGTTCTTATAACTTGCCTATTACCGCTGACGCGTTGGTGGTCCTCTTTTTTTGGGCTTATTTGCCACCAACTCGTTAATTATTACTCCAAACAAACAAGCAGGCCAAATCGAAAAAAGCAACAATAATTACTGTCCCCTTCATATGTATCTTCAAAAGTATCTTTTTATTTATGTGCGTTTATGAGTGCGTGCGTGTGAGTAAGCCGCGTTTTATTTGCCGCTTTAATCAGCATTTATGGCGGTGCGCATGCGCACTACCAATCGTTTGTAGGATTTGTTTGATTGTATGTGTGTTTGGGAATATAAATATGTACGTTTGCTTATATGTTTCACATGGTGATCATATTGTTAGCAGCTTGTTAGCCATTTTGTCAGCTTATTTGTATTTATAAGAGCTTCTACAAACATATGTATTTATGTATGTAAGAGTTTATTTTATGACTTTGGCCACATCCTTTACTAATAAAATACGGTATAAATTTTGCGGCTGATTTAAAATGATTGGGAGGCGGTATTTAAGTTTGGGACAGCCTGCGAGAATGTATGATAGAGCAGAATTGAAAATTAAGAACAAAAGTAATCAGACAGTAGTTGCGGTACTCCCCAAAACGAAGGGTGGTCTAAGCTTAGAGAACTTACTTCTCCTCAAAAAAAGGAACATATTCTACTCGACTAGTCGGCAATATACGGATTACCTAGTCACCAGTTAAGTGGCATCACTTGTCCGAGAACTTACTCCTGATGAATTTGGTCAGAACTACCACTTTTAGCCAGAAGAAGAAGGAAATTGAAGGCTTCTTCGTTGTCCTATTTTACTTTACCGACAGCCAGACAAAATTATGTTGTTTATGACCAAAGCTATTTGAAATTGCTTACTAATCGTAATGATTACCGTTTTGATTGATTATTTTCTTGAGAATCCATTTAATGATTGATTACCATTATTTTAAATTTTCATGATTATTTTTCAACTAAATTAAAAAATAATAAAAAAATATCATGATTTTTAACGATAATTAAATAAAATCTAAAATAATCAAAAAAAGTTTCTGTGATTACTTTTAATTATTTTATTAAAAAAGTTTTTTTGATTACTTTTGATTATTTTAGATTTTTATTATTTTTTTATCTTTTTCAGTATTGTTGTAGAAGTACATAAATGTTCACATAAACAACAAGTCAAAAATAATCAAAAGTAATCAAAACAATTTTTAAAAAATAATTTTTGATTGTTTTTTTTTTTTTTTTTGATTTTTTCTAATCGTAATCAATTAATAATTACCTTTTCTTGAAAAACAATTAAAACAATCATTACCAATTGAAAAAACCGTCTAACTAATTGATAACTAATTACTAATCAAATTTAACAGGTCTGGTATGTGATACAAAATCTAAGCTAACTAGTAGAAAAAAGACACGGTCAGATATCTTTAATAAAGCTTTATGAGCTTAAGGTCTAAGACCTGCAAATGAATATGTCCATCTTTCACTTTAGATCTGTTTACGCTGGGTCTTAAGGGGGTAAGGGCAGCTTGATACCTGTGGTGCTATGAAAGAGGCCTATTTGAACACGCATTTGGCATACGATCAAAATCATTTGGAAGGCCAAAAAGGTCATTGTGCAGATTGACGCTTAAATTACCATCCAGGAACCCGGAAGTACATCCATGATGTGTCGAATACGAAAATATTTTTTGTAATAATTTTCAATTCCAACTTTGCTTGGTATAAAAATGTTTTCTGTTGCTCCTTTTGATCAGTTGTATATTGGCTCAGTATATATTTTGGTTGATGAGGACGCTCCTGGTGGGTCTAAACATTTCATTCACCATTCACGCCCAAGGCGCACGCATGACGATGCATGCTAACCAACTTTATTATGCATGAACGACTAGAACAGAACGAAACAACAAAATTATTGCACAAAGAACAAATAAACATACAAATAAATATTAAATAAAGGAAAAAAAAAATGTTTGTGTCCTAAATGAAAGCTTAACCTTGAGAAAATCGTAAACTTTATACACATATTTTTGGAACGAAATCATATTTAATAAAGATTTTTTTGCTTTCTTTTGAAATATAAGTTTAAAATCTAAACATTTTTTGACTTTTGTCGAAATATATTTAGGTTTTCTGAACTACAGTTGGAAAGGTGTAAATCGTCTAAATCGACGGCGTCGATGGAAAGCAGAAAGGAGGGAGTTGTAAGTCTGCAAAAATACCGCTATCAGAACTGCTACCTGATGTCTCCTTATGCCATCTGAGTCTCACCTTAATCAAGAGACAACAATGCTCCATGTTAGAGAATGCGCGGAACTGTTAAGCAGACAATTTCTACTGAACTGCTATAAATCTAGTCACCCAAACCGACAACTATTGGATGAGGATCCACCAAATTGGGACATAAGGAAGCATCTCTGTAAGCACCATGACGAGATCCGGCATCATGTTACCCATCCATCTGATCTGTGTAAACACAAGTAGGCTCTAAATGACCTCCACACCGAGTCGGTAGACATATCCCTCGAATCTCGCTTGACAACCAACCACAGATAGACGAGCTTCATGACGATTCTCAGAGTGATCATGCACATTAGACAGAGCGAAGCACTGATAACAACAAAAGCAACAGCATCCCATGTGGAATCGTTTTGTAGTATCAGTGAAGGTGGCGCAATGGGTAGTGATGTGCAACTAGATGGTTCGGGTGTGGTGGAGAATATCGCCTTGCTCCGTCCTAGCCTACCTTTTACTTATTAAGAGCTTAGGAGTATGGGAATGCCCTCTTTGACTGAAGATTTTTTTGCTGCCGTATTTTACCAACGCCTAGCTTAAGGACAGTGGTACTTGAGAGACCGTACTATTAGAGTGATTTTTCTTCTGTAGCTAGTTTGTTTGCTTCTGTAGCTAATTTGTTCTAGATATTAATTGTTTTCGAGCAAATAGCAGAAGATTATGAGGTGTTGTAGCCATCTTCTTCGTGAAACAGTAATACCTTGTAGCCGTCTCGGATTACTTGCTCCTCATCTCTGGTCAGTTGTGTGAAAAATAGAAAGTGTACGAGTTTTCTAATACTTTCTACAATCTACTGGTACTGTCGCTTATATGTAGGGCGTTCGCAAGTACCGCTGCGGAAAACCTGGCCGTGTCAACTTTAGATGCATCCCATTTAACGTTTTTTCTGCGGCGTGGTCGTTGCCTGTTTCTGGCCAGGGTACTTGAGAGCATTCCTTTTCAGCACAGGCTTATAATGTATGTCCGTTCTGTCCACATTTCCAGCAAGCGCCGCACCACTGGGGACCTTGCAGTCAGCCTGTAGTTGTCCATAGTCGAAACACCTGAAGCAGCGTTGCACTTCTACTCCTACACTGGGTCTAGGCTATGGGAATTTCCCCTTTATTTAGCAGTTGAATGCGGGAACCCTTGTCCACTTTAAAACAGTTTTTTTTGCGCTCTTTCACTTGCATAGAGACACAGAGCTGGCCTGAGTTTTCTTCGATTGCCTTTTGGATAGCTCTAGCTTTATCCGCTTGAAGATTTGTTGTGGTTCGCCAACTTTTCCTACTGCTCTACCAATGGCTTCACTGAAGGCTGGTTGATTGCTACAGCGATCTGTTTCTATCAGTACACTACCAGCCTACGTTTTGCGTACTGACCGTATTACAGCCCCCTTTTCGTCAGGCTGAAACTGTCCTCGAGTTACTCCTAGGAATTAGGCGTAGCTTTTGCTTTTAGTCAGAAACGTTGTCTTTGGTTCTCCTCTTATTGCTGTCGTTTGCCTATGGACTTGGCAGGAGGTTGTTTCTTCACTGCTTTGGGTCGCTGCTGCTATGTATTCCATTAATTTGGACCAAGGGTATTGAGGCGGGAGATTTTGGGTTCCCTTATCGCTTTCCTTTTTGGTCTACAAGTATTCAGTCTGAAAGTCGGAGCTCTTGGTTTCTCGGCCCGGTTTGCAGATATTCTCTGTGCTTGGCTCAGTGAGCCCATGGTTTTGATGTCCATGTACATGTACACTCTTCCAAAAGCTCGTCTTGGGTTTTCCCTTTAAGGCTAGGGAGCACCACTGAGCCTCTTAAAGGTGTTGCCCTCACTACCGCTCGCTGTGACCAGCTGATCACATATGTCCTTACGCTGATGGCAGGTAGTGCTGACGGACCGGTCACTTGTGTATCGCCCCTCAGTGGGGTATTTTTCGGGGATCCAGTTGCCTATAAAGTCAAAACTGGAGTGGCCGCTCTAGCAAGGGTTTTAAAAATTCATTTTGGGCCTCCGTTTTAAACTTATATCTACGTACGTTGTTGTGATCGATTCTCGTGGCTATATATGCATATGCTGGAGGCCATTCTAGGATTCACAAAGATCATTATGGGAGTCTATGTTCAGAGCCAGAATGCAGCATTAGCCAGGAGATATCTCAACTGAGTCTGCCTAGTTAACTTAATGGCGGCGTGCTTTGAACATACTTGAAGACTTGCTAGGGGTTTAGCGAGTGGGAGACCATGAGAAATGAATCTGCCTGCCATTGCGCAAAGGTGTCACCCTTGGTAACTGAAGTCACAGACTATCGACATCGCCAGCCCATAACATTCTTTTCATAATCTTATTTCCAGTTCCTTTCTTCAGGATCGTACTGAACTCAATCCTGAGCATGCTTGGTTAGAGTATAAGGGCAGAGTGCGCTCTTCCTTTCACCGAGATTAAGGGAGTATGTGGGCTTCTCGACCACGCCGTCTCCTTTAGCTGCGAAATACTCGTTAAGGTTCGCCCGGAGTATTTCATTTCCTCAGTACCATCCATATTCTTTTGGGAAGCATTTGAATATTTACCACCTGAGATGACTGCCGAAAGGGGGCGCATACCCCCGGGGCTATTTTTCTTATTATTAAGCTTTGAATTAGAATAAAAGTTAAAAAATATGAAATGTGGGAAGACCTAAAAACAAGAAGATTTTCTTATATGTATCAAATATGACTCAAATGGCTTACAAGGATTAATGATAGTATTTTTCTCTACATTACTGCATCAGCCTTCTTCTATGCACACAATTTATCCACTGCAATTTTGTTCCAAATTATCATTTAACATTTTTATTTGCTTTGGCGTATTTTTTCCGAACCACCGAAATTCTCATTGCACTCCCGTCCAACTCTTTTGGCAATTCTGAGGCTATTTTAGCTGTGACTGGCATTTGCTATGCTACGTCTGTGGCCTGCACAAAGCCAAATCTTTGAACGTATAAAGATTTCTTGCATGCGAACTGTGGCTTCAGGGTGCGCGCAGTCATGAGCTAAGGGAAATGCTTGACAAGCGTGCATTCAGTGAATTGGTGTGGCCACTTTGGCTAGCTTGGCTTGCACGCTAGAGTCTACCTGTGCGGCTGTGTGTGTGTGTGTGTGTCTGTGGCTTTTGCAACCGAGCATAAAATGTGCATAAAACATGGAAAATGAAGCGATAAACTTGAGATACGCGATCATAAAGTGAAGCGAACTCACGGTCACACACAGTCGGACAGTTGGCAACGGCATACAACAAATTTGGAGTACAGCAGCCCCACAGACACTGTGCAAACTGCTACAACAAAAACAACAACAGTCATAAGCGCATGCTACAGCCTTAACCTTAGCTTTGCAGCACCGATTGCCAAAGCCATACTTGGGAGGATCCCGTGACTTTGTTGGTCGTTTTCTACTGCCACGCTGACTCGGCGCAGTTCCTTTGTGTGCATTCGCGCATTAGTGGGATCACATGACGCAGTTGGCCCGTAACCATTGAGGTAGTTGTAGATACGTGCGCGAGTAATAAGTTTTATTTGTTTTAATAGACCTAATGGACTCAAGATAGCTCTGCCCTGCTGCTGATCCGTGGCAGTGCTGAGATGCATGAAGGTGTGCATGTGCTGTTGTTTTTGGTTTTGTACAACAATCGCCATGTCCATCAAGTGGTGTATGTACCGCGTGCCGTATTTTGTTGTCCTAAATGCCTTGCTTACTTCAAACTTTGTGTCTGCCTTGAAGTCTGTCCAAGACTTGTTCTTCTTCTTCTGTTGATTGTTGAATTTTGTAACAATTTCATTTTGTGTTCATTTGTTTTTGTTTGCCATGTAATTTATCGGGAAATCATTTTGGCATATTCAATGTGAGCAATCTCTGGCTTTTGATTTAATGATGATACAAGTTTGGACAAGGGCCAAGCTGCGGTAGCGGTTCTAGTTAATTGATTGTTGCTAAGTTAATTCGGCATTAGAGGGAATTATGTGAATGAGCAGACTTCTGGGATATCAAGTGCGTGAGATAGCTGCGTGAAGGGAAGAGTTAAGATATTTTCTAGAAAAATGTAATGAGGCAAAAGTCCGAGATTGTTCTCAATTTGGAGTATTACTCTTGGTGAACGCTGGCTATCATTAGACTTTCGAAAATAAGAGAATCCAGAAGGTAGATCTTGAATTTGCCAAGTAAACTGCATACGAATACCGCCCAGAGGAGTTCTGAGGATAACGACACAATATCAAGCGTAAATTAATGTGTTGAGATATTCTCAATGACCAGCTGCCCAAATTGGTCCAATCTTTTATGAGAAGCGAATAACTTGAACACAACACCGAGTGAGCAACATTCAGTTTTTACAGTTTCCGATAACAATGATGTGTCTGTTAGCAGAAGCTGAATTTTAAAGTGCTGAAAGACAAGCTCAGCTCAATATCGATAAAGCTCGTATGTCTGCACGTCCGGCTTATGCCCTCGTAGAAGAAAAGGCTGACAGCGACTACACACAAGATATGCGTTGGACAGGAGAATAAAATACGTCCATTGCACCTGCCAAAGTTCACTGGAGTAATCATGTGAATAAGGGCAGCTTCGGCGTCCCATTTGTGGTAGGAGAGAGATTTCGTTGACAAGTACTGTGACGATGAAAAAGGACGCATTCTACTATCGTTTGAAACGCACTGCCCCTTTATAAGATCAAGTTTGTGTTAGGCCACTTTAATGTCAGCGTGGGTTAAGAGGATGTCTTGCCCCACACTAAAGAAGTGAAGTATGAATATCGAGATTTCGCTAAATGTATTTGGGCTGATCGACTTCACTGGTGCCTGAAACATGAACGTATCCAGTAACAGTTTTAAACACATGGAAATACATTAGCCCACATGGCTGTCCCCTTGAAAAACAAGATAGACCATGTAGCTTCAGACGCTTCCTATACGTTTCTACATTGACTCGGATCACTACCAAATTGCTGGCCAGATTTCTGCCTGCATCCAGAAACACAAGGAAAGCTTAGTGGTGCACTGTCTCAATCGCAACATACCGCCAGCACTTGGTTTGTAATGGAAAAAAATAACGTTACCTATAGGCCCACCACATTGAGAGCGAAAAAAAATGAGTTTGTGAACGTTACCCCGAGTTGAAGGTTTAGGGGCTTAAAATGACACGCGACTGACATGCATGTCGTTAGAGGCGACGACAATCCACATGTCGGTGGTTCAAACATTTTGTCCAGCCGTGTGCCTGTAGACTAGAAAACTTCCCAAAAATTTTGGAACCATCGCCCACCCCGTGACCACCATATAGCTGCATTCAGGTCCCACTTTTTTGGTCTGAGGGTGGTTTCTACAAAGTTGGTGATTTGTTTCCATACTTCCGCACCGCTCAACATTTTTTCTATGACGTTATCGACAGTAGTTTTCACTTGTCGGTCCTCGGTCCATCTTGTCTGCTCAACCTTGGTCTGCATTGCCATACACGCACTTCGGATTTTCCACTTTTCCCATTCTATATAAATACTTTTTGAAGTACCCATACCCAGAAGGCATTTGGGTAACTTAGTAGTTAACATCGCCAAAGTTTCTAGTGCTCCGAAATTTAACGTCACTGTTCAGTCTCGGTGTTCACTTTCCCAGCGCTCTTGCGAAATTCTGAATTTTTCTAGCTGCGTTCATGATAATCTTTCTCTTATGAGCTCTTCATCTGTCTCCTTTTTAGCTTCCCATAGTCTTCTTTTTTGCAGCGCCAATAGGTCAATGGCTATCGCTGCGATTATCACCTGAACGGCTGGTCCTGGTTGGATAAGCGGATGCTACTCTCAAAGCTGCTGTTTCCTGTACAGATGTGTGGAGTTTAGAGCGGTTCTTTATCCTAAGTGTATCTGCACATAGGTCGAAGCCATAGGACAGGGTAGTGCCCATTTAAGTGGTAGATTTTCATATTTTATTAATTCCATTTAAGCTTAGACTATGAAATAACGATTATGAATTTTTTATCATCACAAATGATCAGTTCACAGTTTAAAATTAAATGATTGAAATTAAAGTAAATAAAACAGAAATTGCTTGGTCTTAAAACTAAAAAATATAATCAATTTGTTTACAAAATATATTAAAGTAAGAAAAAACGCATCGTGAAAAATTATTTAGAATTCCGCTGCATACTTTATTCCTTACATTTTAAGTTCAAATAATAAACCTCAAAGAAATAATTGTCACAAATGTTTATTGTTACCTAACATTTGACAAGAGTCAGGAAAAACTAGAAATCATTTAACCAAAACTATGTGTTTTCAGCTGTAGTGCGCACATAGTTTTAACCAAGTTTTCCCTCTCCTTCGCACAGACGCCACTATTTACAAAAAATTTAATACAAATGCGTAATTCTTATAATCAATTTATTAAAAATCGATATTTAAAACTTATAAAATTTTTTTTTTAAAAATAATCGATTAAAACAGAAATCGATTATTTATACACAACTCCAACTCATATCATCTTGAATGTACCAACATATTTTCATATAGGTTTGATCTCTCTCTTTTCTTCTCCTTTAATACAAAATATTCCTATGCATATTACTAAGACCTCTACTTCCTCTGTTCATATTTGCATGGGGCACTGGCTTTTCAGGAATGTCACCTTCACCTGCAAACTCGTAACCATTAATTTCATCAGCTCATCTTAGTGGTAGTCAATTAGTGAATTAGTGACTGCAATAAAAAAATATTATTGAAAATTGAAATAAAAGAAATGAATAAGAAGAAAAAAGAAACAAAGCAAGAATGCCCAGCAGAAGAGACGAGCATTTTATGATTAAGTAATTAAGCGATCTCTGGCGCTGATAAGTTGCAAAAGGTGGCTAAAATGCATACAAAAGGCAACATTGTTTTGGTGTGGAAGTTTCAAAGTAAATTTACTTTTGCTATTGGAAGTTAAAGATGCAAAAAATGTACTATTTAGAGAAATGGAAATAGTTCTTAGTGCAAGAAAAGTCGGAAGTTATAGCAACAGATTTGGCAGATTTGGTAAACGAAGATCAAGTTGCTAGGTAAATGCTAGACCTCATCCAGGCCAACCTACCTCAAAAAGGTGATTATCCATCTATCTAAGGTCTGTGGATATGCATTGTTGAAAGCTTCCTCTATATAGTAAGATACCATAAATGAAGCCCTTGGAGGTTATTAGCTTTCTTATCTTTGTGGTGATAGCGTGGACTTGCCTTGGGAGTATGCTTGTTGAGGAATTGAGAGGAAACTAATGCGAATGTGCACACAAAGCAATCACTCTAAAAATTTGAGAATGGGGCCAAGTCAAGGTCTTACTGCTTTAGGTATAAAGGCTATCATTACCCTACAGTCAACTGCCAAACTGGTTAGTAAACATTCTAGTTCATTAACTAGAATTTCGTGGTCTTATTCATACCAGTTTAAGCGACTGCACCTTTTCCGCTATCATAAGCAACAACAACCCTCTAAAATTGTCCATACATGCATATGCGAGCACAGAAGAAAACAACTCATTATTCGGCCAGCAATCGCTCAGTTAAAAAAGCTGTCCTATATCTCAATTTTCTCTTCAACTAATATTCTGAGTATTTAAATATTCATTTAAATAAATTAAATATAAAACTTTCTAGTAAATAATAGTTCTGATAGTAAAATCATTATCGTTTTGCGAATTTCGTGCTTCAAATAGTATATTTGTGTTGCAGATCATGTACGTACATGCATTTCAACAAAATCACCCAAATTTTTTGCGAGGTCGCTACTGCATAACGGCGTACCAGCGACGCAAAAACGAGTAAGCAGTGCTCAAATGAAACTACGGAAAAAAGTGAAAACGAAACGATCACTTGTCAAAGCAATTGAGTAAGTAAATAACATTTCTTTTTGGAATAATCAAAATAACATTTATCTGATGAAAAAGTTTTAAACAAATTCATAAAAAAATATTGAATTGTTTTTATTTTTCAGGGTTGACTAATTGTGATTGTGAAATGCAGTTTTCATAAATAAAATAACAAAGAATAACAGAATCGTTTAGAAGCTGCAAAAACGAAAATGGCGAGCAGAGAAACGTACAATAAACAAGGTCGTTAAAAAAAGCACTTTTAAAGAAATTTAGTTACTAAGAACTAGAACATTATGTACCAGAATTCCATACTCGAGTTACCGGTTATTTGCAAAGAACTCCGAAACCTATAATTTTCTCCATAAAAGCTAATCTTTCCTTGAATTTCCTTAATTTTATATAAAGATATTTTTACAAGTATGGATTAAATTCTATCTAAGATATATATTTAAATTTTCCATAAAATGTTTCAAGAAAATTTAAAGATTTCTGCCTGTGAAATCAATTATAAAATGCATGGAAAAAAAGAATATTCAAAAAAGAAGGAAATTACTTTTTGTAAATGTTTTCCATGCCAAAATTGCTATGAATAGCGACTATATCTTTATTGAAATTTGTTTCAATTCTTCAATATAGTGAAGTAACTAATATTTATTTTGATAGACACATATTTTGTATATGATGACTGAATTTTCATTAAAGTGGTTTGTAATGTAAATTTGCAATTTTCGTGTATTTTTCAACCCAAAATGAACTAACCTACTATGAAGGGGTACAGTAACTGGTATGATATTGATGCATAGGCTTATTAGTACGACGGCTGGTATGATACAGGTGTAAGTACTGAGTAGCATGTCAACTGGTATGATCCTGATGTATATACTGACTACTATGTTGAATGGTATGATCTTGATGTATATACTGACTAGTATGTCAACTGGTATATTGCTGATGCAGAGACTGACTAGTATGGCAATTGGTATGGTTTGGCAAACTAGTAATTGACTAGTATAAAACTAGTAGAATTGGTTGCAGGGTACCAACCATCTATGTGAAATCTTGTATAGGGTTAGACAGGCTCATCTTAGAAGTTAGAGCAAAAAAGATATACTCAGATGATGGACATTTTAAGGGGTCTAATAATTTGATAGCCCAATAGGTTTATTCTTCACATAGATTGGGGAATCTTTTCTTACACAAACCTAGTATAGGCTAACATATCTTGAGGGGCACGGAAGTCGCCCCTCTGTGAGGTATGGTTTCGTGGATGCTTAGGTTTTTAACTATCGGATCAAACATATCCTCCCCGTGCCCCCTGGCATCCATGCAGCTATTGTGTACCATTTTAAGCTTAGCAAGAATGAAATTCTTCCCCGTGTCATCCGTCTTTCCTTTATGCAAATGTCCTATTTCACATAAGAAATATGGTAATTATTAAATACGAATTCTTAACTTCCTCAATCAGCTGCCACACACGACTTACCCTCGCCGCATGTGTGGATCAAGTTGTTTTCCAATTTTCCGCTGGTCATTTAGGCACACAAATTACACAGTAAAAACATGAAAAAAAGAATGAAAAAAAGAGCAAACGAAATCAAAAGGGCAGGAATGAAGGCTCGTAAAAGTCAGAATGCCCATAAGACAAATGACTTAGAGCTGCTCATTTCAAAGAAAAATTATAACTAAATTAGTAAACCCAAATGAGGGGCGCTAGCAAACGCATTCTTTGTGACCTCACTCAAGCGATGGTATGCACCTGACGCAACACTGATCCTCCGATCCATTACAGCAACACAACGCTAATGCTTTGTTTTGGGGTAGTTTCAGGGCAATTAGCTGTGCATAATCAGTGAAATTATCGAACAGTTAATGGCTATTTTGTTTGTTATTTTTATTATGACTTTAGTTTCTTCTTTCTTTAATATGCTCACTCCATTTAAAACTTTTTTAATTTGTCGTTTTTTATTGTTGTATTTTTTTCCAAAAAAATGTGGCCATGCATTGCGGCAGTTTTTGAAGACTGTGTCAGTGTATATACAGGAATCGGCTTATTTGTGGCTCTGTGAGTGTGAGGGCTCACTATGGGGTAGTTTGAAGCAATTTGTTACAAAATTAAATACGTGATAATTAAATATTAATAAACATTTCAAAATTGTTTGTTGAAAAACTTTTTTGGCATTTTGTAACTTTTTTATTGTGAATTGAAAACCATAAAATTTCAATATGTACTATGTGGCAACATCAAATTCCGAATATAAAAATGACAGCTATGTTTTGTTTCCCTTTGTTCTTGACTTGCCCCATTATTCTTTCTTCTTCACTTCCGGATCTCGAACGACAGAAGGCTTGTGTTCAAGCGACACAAAATTTATATTTTATATTTGCCATATATATATTGTAAAATAGTATAAATTATATGTTGAGTAAATAAAGAGTAATTTGTAAATAGAAAACTAATTCCATATGTATTACTATAGATTTCAAAACTGATTTTGAAAAAAAAAAAAATGTTTTCTACTTGTTTTAACTTTAACTATTTATGCTTAGGAGTTCATAATATTGGAGCATTACCAAAAATTTCAAAACTGATTTTTGAAAAACGTATTACAGACTTTTTTAAGTTTGTTGTTTTTAAATTGTAAAAAAGAAAGCTAGACTTGAAATTGAAGTATTAGTAAAAATTTCAAAACTTATTTTTAAAAAACGATTTTGAAATTTTTTTTACCTTTTTTTATTGTGAAAAAAAAACTATGCATAAAATTTGAACACACATTAGCAACCATTTCAAAACTGATTTCCGAGTTTTTTTCTTTTAAAGAGAAAATCAGTCGAAAATTGAAATATTAGCAAAAATTTGAAAACTGATGTTTGAAGAATGTTTTTGAGATCTTTTTAAAAATATACAAAGTAAAATAATGATTTGACTTTTTAATTAAAAACGATAAACACAAAATTAAAATATTACCCAAAATTTCAAAAATGATTTTTGAAAAATGCTTTTAATTTTTTTTAATTTTTTTTTTTATTCTAGAAATAAAATTGTAATATTAGTTAAAACTTTAAGTCTACTTTTTGAAAATGATTTTGACATTTTTTTAAACTTTTTTACTGTAAAAAGAAAATAAACATAAAATTTAAATAAAAGCAAAATTTACAAACTGATTTTTGAAAAACCGGTTTGAAATTTTTTGTTACTTTTTTCTTTTAAGAAGAAAACTAAGTCTAAAATTTAAATATTAGAAAAAATTTCAAAACAGATTTTTCAAAACCGTTTTTGAGATCTTTTTAAAAATATAAAAACTAAAATAATCATTTGGCTTTTTTAATTAAAAACGAGTAAACATAATATTGGAATGTTGACAAAAATTTCAAAAATGATTTTTGAAAAATGCTTTTCAGATTTAAACAAAATTTTTTTTATTGTAAAAAGAAAGCTAGATATAAAATTGTAGTATTAGTTAAAATTTTAAAACTGATTTTTGAAAAACGATTTTGACATTTTAACTTTTTTATTGTGAAAAGAAAACTGAAAATAAAATTTAAATATTAACAAAAATTTGAAACCTGATGTTTGAGAAATGTTTGTGCGATATTTTCAAAAGTATACAAACTTAAATAATGATTTGACTTTTTAATTAAAAACGATAAACATAAAATTAGAATGTTACCCAAAATTTCAAAAATAATTTTTGAAAAATGCTTTTAATTTTTAAAAATTTTTTTTTTATTGTAGAAATAAAATTGTGATATTAGTTAAAACGTTAAGTCTACTTTTTGCAAACGATTTTGACATTTTTTTTTAACTTTTTTACTGTGGAAAGAAAATAAACATAAAATTTAAATAACAGCAAAAATTTCCAAATGATTATTGAAAAACGTTTTTGAAATTTTTTTTTATTTTTTTCTTTTAAGAAGTAAACTAGGTCTAAAATTTAAATATTAGCAAAAATTTCAAACCAGATTTTTCAAAACCGTTTTTGAGATCTTTTTAAAAATATAAAAACTAAAATAATGATTTCGCTTTTTTAATTAAAAACGCTAACCATAAAATTGGAATATTGACAAAAATTTCAAAAATGCTTTTCAGATTTAAACAAAAATTTTTTTATTGTAAAAAGGAAAGCTAGATATAAAATTTCAGTATTAGTTAAAATTTTAAAACTGGTTTTGGAAAAACGATTTTGACATTTTTTTAACTTTTTTATTGTGAAAAGAAAACTGAACATAAAATTTAAATATTAACAAACATTTTAAAACTGATTTTTAAAAAACCCTTTCGAAATTTTTTTTTTCGTTTTTCTTTTTTTTAAAAAGAAATCTAAGTCTAAAATTTGAATGTTAGCAAACATTTTAAATCTGATTTTTGAAAACCGTTTTTGAGATCTTTTTTTAAAATATAAAAACTAAAATTATGATTTATTTTTTTAATTGAAACAGTTTTTTTTAATTTTTTAACTCTTAGGATAGTACTAAAAATTACAAAACTAATTTTTAAAAGACGGTTTTCAGTTTTTTAAACTTTTTCATTGTAAAAAGAAGACTAAATATAAAATTAGAGTATTAGTAAAAATAATAAAAAAGAAGAAAATTTATTTTTCAAAAGGTTTGAAAAAAAAAGTTTTTTCTTTTTAATTTTTTTTTTTGGTTAAAGACTAAGAAAGTCTCAACTAAAAATAATGTTTTTTCAATTTAACAATTGAAAACGCAAAAACAAAAACATTTTTTAAATGCACATTACTCAGTTCCAAATTTTTCTTCTTTGATGTCAAACTGTTTTTGATTGCTCTTCCCACCTATAGTCTTTTTCGATGTACTTGTTTATGAGACACGTTTCTCCAAAATAATCCATAGTGCGTGCAGTTAACAAAATGTAACTCCTGGAAAATACTCGACCACGTCGTCATTGAGGTTTTTATGTTACTTTGTATGTTTGTATAAAAATACATATGGACATGTAATTAATCACGTTTTTTACTATCCTAACCTTGGTTCAGTAATAAATTTCCACTTCCCATTTATCATTTTCCTATTTACAATTTAACAATTTTAGCTGGCGGTTGATCAGATTTTCGTATTTACTTTGGTTAGTGGGCGTGTAACTAACTTTTCCGTACGCCCATTATTTTGGTTTTATTATTAGGCCGAATTTTTCATGACTTCATTTTTAGAGTTGGAATTTTAAAGAATTATTAATTTTTTTTTAACGTAACGCAGACTATTTGGCCCCAATACAGAGTAAATAGGATAGGAAGCAAATGCAAAGTTATTTAATTGTCGGTGGCAATACTCTTACTATGAAGATACATGTTTCTCTGCAATTTAAAAAATTCGTCATTCGCCAGAGCACCCCAATAACTTTCCATCAATAGAAAATGTCCTAAAAATAAATATTCGTAAATCTCAGAGAAAAACCTTTATCTCTTGGAAAGAAAGTTGTTTCTTAGTGAGAACCTGATAAAAAAGTTTCCCTCATTGATAATCTCGTATAATTTATTGGTTGAAATATTTTCTTAAAGCGATTTGGTAATATTTCTTTGGTGTATTTCATTCGGCTTGCATGCTTGAATAATTCGCAACCAGCTTATGAAATATTCTTGGGACAGCTTATGTTTGAGAAATAAGGCTATCTTATCCGAAGCCAGGTGCCTCCCTTTTATTTTTACCTTGAACAAATAATTTATATAAAATAATAGCTTAAGTAAAAATAATAATTTAATACTACACAAAGCTTCACATCCCCCGGAGTGCTGAGGATAATCCTCTCAAAGAGTCCTAAATTCTTGAGTAATTAAGGAAAGTGATTAATTGCTTGATGTTCCTTGATATAAGAGTTAAGTAGGAACAACTCCATTCTGTGTAGGCAGTAGTAAGCTCTAAAAAATTTTTCTATCAACTCAAAGAAAGAAAGGGAAAGCCCGTTGAGTCCAAGATTCAAAATAGGATACTTTCCGAAGTCGGGGAATACGGACAATGCTATATTTGTTAAGAAGATGGAAAGAGCTCTCATGGATCTCCCAATTACTTCAGATCAATAAGTCTAAAATAGTCCGTATAAGTGCAACAGTATTGCAAGAGCAGGTCGATGGAAATTACTTACAACTTGATATTAAATAAATAAAGGGTTTCCTTCAGCACGTGCTTGCCTTAGGCGCCTTTTCAAAGAACGAGGAGACGTTTAACAACTTGTTGTTGTTGTTGTGGTAACGACAAAAACACTCCCCGAAGATTTTAGGGAGTGTTGTCAAATTAACAGTTCTTGGCCGGATTTGAACCCGGTGTCGTCGTGGTAGCGATTTATGGCTAGTGAAACCTTCTAGGTCATGTCACCCTCCTTCCGTAAGGAAGGATAAGATGGGTAATGAGAGGTGAGAGGCATCATATCCGTAGATCAACCATCGAGTTGCACGTCATTACCTTTGGGTATATTAGTCGCCTCTTACGACCGGTATGCCTACTTCGGGCATATTCTAAGCCCCTAGCCCGCAGGGGTGACGTTTAACAACTACCTGACCCTTAGTTATTCAGGAGTCAAGCTCTGCTTAGATTCATTGAGAATATCCTATGCTTTAGCTCGTCGCAACAGAGGGGAGAGGGTCCAGAATCCAGAGAAGGGTGTGCAGCTGTGCGCCACATGGCAGTGTTCTTTCCAGTTTACTCTGGTCGAAATTTTGTTGGCCTTGAAACCAATGCCTTGCAATTGGTTGCTTGTGGTAACGAAATCTCAATCCTGGTGCGGAATAGGTTCACGGATAATCTGCGACTGTGGCAGCAGGGTCACCTAGACACATTGGCTAGATAAGCAAAGTCTTCCCGACTGGCGGTCAAGCACATAAAAACGGACTCGTTCTCTTCAAAAGAAGTTATAAGAACCTTGCTTACGAACTTCCGTCTTTTGGAAGAGTACTGCTGGTGTAGTCTGATATGGTTAAATATCTCAATAGTAAGCCGTTCTAAAGATATGCTGTGGAAGTCAGGGCCAAGAAAGATTCACGCTGCTGCAGGAGTGCCATAATTAAGAGCTTAGCCCCCTAACCAAGATTCGTTCGTTATGAGATGGTGGTCAGATCGATACTCTTCTGAGGCCAGCAAATGTACAGCGGACTGCTCTGGTAGATATCAGCAGACTTATTAAAACTACACCCTGCTTGGCTTTTTTAATGTCATAATGAAACACATGTAGATACCTCGGCTAGTCAGCTGTGGCTAGGGCACTAATCAGGCTTCGCAACATTGGCAAAAGGCCTCTGGCTAGCTTCAATTTTATCACGAAGTGCACATACTATTGTCTCTATAGCAAGTTTCAATACCGTCGTTCATCCGAGGGAGGAATATGGCGAGAAAGTCATTTGGGGCATTGGAATGGTGAACAAAGATATGGGCCATGAGTCAGCTGAGCGAGTAATGGGCTGACTTTGGCTCTTCAACGGTTGCTGTTAACAATGCTTCGCCCTGCTTAGTGGGCTCTTCTAATGGGAGTCCAAGGAAACAAGCAGTTTAAACAGGGTTGGTCCAGCGCGATATTGGTGTTAGAAGAGTAGGTTCAATTGAACAGAGGTGTTGACTTTCATGAGGGGATATAAGATATGTAGGTCAAGTTTTTGGTATGGTGAGTCTGGATAAGTTGTCGAAGTTATGCAAGTATGACACTAGTTTCCTCTCTGGGGAAAGCTCTCCTCTTAAGGTGGTTGGATGTCAATAACGGGTTTCACAGGCCCAGATCTGAGGAATTTGTATACCGACACTATGTGGAGGTCAGAGGTTAGAGCCCGTCTGTTGTCCCGGAAATCTTTGCAACTTCCTACAATTGGTGGCAGAAAGATTGGCCGACTATATCAATAACCGCTCTGTCAATAGCCTTATATGTAGCAAGCAGCGTTTTTTTATCTTCTCCCGAAGTGCTGCTGGCAAGTGATTTGAAGAAACGTCACCCCCAAGAGTCGAAATTAAAAGAATTGGGGGCTGGAAACCACCCTGTGGCACCCCCTGTCTAATCCTTCTTGATTTGGATGCTGATTTTTTGAATATTACTGACTTAAACGTTGGTACGATCCTTTTGGCCCCAGTGAGCCTCTTCCTTAAGGGTTAGTGGGCACTGAACCTTATTTTATTTTACACCGCTAAATTTTCGCTTGCTTTCTCATCAAGTATAACTTTACTACTCAAATTGAGCCAAGCAGACATAATTATTTTCAAATCCATTTGAATCAACTTAAAAGCATCATTAACTTTGACTACAATTTCATGTTGTTGGTGTAGCTAGTAGCAACATTGTTTGTGATTTTCTGCTCGTTATTGTTGTTGTTTTGTTTTATGCTTGTTGTTTACTTTGTTTACCCTTTTTTAAGTAGTTGTCTTGTTGATTTTTTTCTCAAATATATTTGCAACATTGCCGGCAATTTCTCTTTGCCAGCAACTTTTTGTCCTACCAGTTGTTGTAAGGTATTTTTGTTGTTGTAATACAATTTATATTCATCCTTATTGTCTTAGTTACAAACGTTGCTAAAGTCAAGCAGCACTTTTAAATATTTGCAGATTCACCAATGTTTGTTGTTATTGTTATTGTTTTATTAAATCACCTGCATGAAGCCAATCGGGCTGGGCTGGTAGACCATCCTCAGTGCATTAAATGTTATGCGGAATTATTTAAAGAGGAATTGCATATTGCATTGAAATTGTTGTTGGTGTTGCTCTTGGCTGTTATGGTAAGAGTGGATATTACATTTGCTTCAACCGCAGACATGGCACAATCCTTAAGTGACATGTTGCACGTACACAAAAGGACCTTGATTGGGCCGAGATTTTGTTTCATTGAGAAATTGAAATTATTTACTTTTTGTACATCTATAGAGCTCATAGAATGTTCCTCTTCAGCCGTTATAAACCATCTGCTAAATGGAAAGTGGAAGCTCCGATAAGTCATTGTTATTCCTACGGCTCGCGTTATTATGTTCCGTAAAATATTAGAAATTTGCCCACACAGCTGCCTAATCCCGGACTATACTTGGGCTCCACACTTCTCCTATCTGCCATACTCGCTCACTTACTTACCATCGCAACAAGATTTATAGGAAAGTTTATCCAGAGCCGTAGACTTTTTTTACGTGAGAGTGGAGCGGAGATTTCGGAAGGCGTATTCTGACTGACTGACTAGGCTGACGACTGTACTATTGACGAACTTTGTGCTAGGATCCATAGTTCTCATCGAACACAATCTCCTCCTATCTCCGACTAAATCGACGCGCGTTCCTATTTAGGACTTGGAGTGCGCATGAGTCAAGAGGTAAACGTCCACTTAGATGGAGTAGCTATATCTACAACCTTGCAACCACCCCACAATCTTAATTCTGGCGTTTGATACCGTCATCCCCTTCACTAATCATGCCATCGCAATAACCTCAAAGGTACAGAGCCGAAACAAGATTCTCAAATCACTTGCCGGCAGCCCTTGGGGAAGATATAAAAAAAGATTGCTTGCTACATATAGGGCTATTGGCCGACCGGTTATAGATTACGCTGTGCTGACACTATCATCACCCATCTCCTCCTTCCTAGAGAAGGCATGTACCGTTAAGGAGTACCGGAGCGTACCGGGTTCATATCCGGCAAAGGACTGTCACTTTCTACAACACTTCCCAAAACCTTCGTGGGGTCTTTTTGTCGCTATAAACAATAACAACAGCAAGGAAAGCAGATGCTTCTGACTATGTACTGTCACCAGACATTTTCTAATTTGAAGAGGTTACAAATCGCCGTCTGAGTGGAAGAACACCCTATTTCAAAATATTTTTCAAAAACGTCCTATATAAAAATTTCTTTAAATAACATTCTATTTTAGAATTTAATTAAAAAACGCCCTATCTCAGCTAAAAATGTATTGAATTTAAGTTCAGATAGGGCGTTCTTAAACTAAATTTTGAAAAAGGGCATTATTGAAAATAATTTTTAGCTGGAGCGTTCTTAAAAGAAATTCTGAGGTAGAGCGTTTTTGAAAAATATTTTGATATAGGGTGATCTTCCACACAGCCCTAGAAATGATCTTGGTTGCAATACTTTCAAGAGCCAAAAAAATGCAGAAGAAGTCCACAGGCTAGTGCAGCCCTAGTAGCTGAAGTGGACCTTTGACTAATTTTGTGACTTAGAGGTGATTTGTCACTAGTTATAATAGCATTTATTTATTTAAATAGGGATGAATTATTCAACGGATAAATGCGGTATGCTATGATAAATAGCTTAAAAGTATTAATCCCAAAAAATAAATACTTGAAACCAAATCTTGACGATAGTGAAGGCGACTTGCAAATGTCACTTTGAGGTATTATTTACTAAAAATTCGCCGATTTCCACTATGATGCCACTATAAATTTCATGGTTCATGTAAGAAATACTGTAATATGAGTATAATTATAATCTCATAACTTTAAAGTGGCCATTGATGGTAGTCGTTACAGCGCAGCTACTAAAGATGGGACGTTGTACCATCATTTTAGTCTTCTTTGAATTAGAAACACAAAAGAAAACAAGTAAGGACGGCGCTGTCTTCGGCTGTGCCGAAGGCTTTATACCTTTCATGAATTCCAAAATGAGGGTTAAATGGCCATAATCCTTTTATCTGAACGATCGGTTGTATGGGATATATACTATATAGAGCTCCGATCTTGGTGATTTTTTTACGAAATCTTTTAATATCCATAATAAAATATCTCACCAAGTTTCAAGTTGTAATCTTTAAAAATGAGGGAGAAATGGTCATAAACCTCTTATTTGAATGATCGGTTGTATGGGAGATATACTATATATAGCTCCGATCTTGCTGAATTTTTTACGAAATCTTTTGCTATCCATAAGAAAATATCTCACCAAGTTTCAAGTTTTAACCTTTTAAAATGAGGGAGAAATGGCCATAATCCTCTTATCTGAACGATCGGTTGTATGGGATATATACTATATATAGCTCCGATCTTAGCGATTTTTTAAACAAATTTTTTATTATCTGTAAGAAAATATTTCACCAAGTTTCAAGTTTTAATCTTCCAAAATGAGGGATAAATGGCCATAATCCTCTTATCTGAACGATCGGTTGTATGGGATATATACTATATATAGCTCCGATCTTAGCGATTTTTTTAACAAATTTTTTATTATCTGTATGCAAATATCTCACCAAGTTTCAAGTTTTAAGCTTCCAAAATGAGGGATAAATGGCCATAATCCTCTTATCTGAACGATCGGTTGTATGGGATATATACTATATATAGCTCCGGTCTTGGTGATTTTATTACGAAATCTTTTGCTATCCATAAGAAAATATCTCACCAAGTTTCAAGTTTTAATCTTTAAAAATGAGGGAGAAATAGGTCATAAGCCTCTTATTTGAACGATCGGTTGTATGGGAGATATATGCTATAGTGACCCGATTATACCGGATCCGACAAATGTCTAATTTAATACAAAAATACATCCGTGTGAGAAATTTCATCGAGATATCTCAAAAGTTGAGGGACTAGTTTGCGTTCAAGCAGACGGACGGACGGAAGGACAGACGGACAGACGGACGGACAGACGGACATGGCTGTATCAACTCAGTTCATCTTCCTGATCAATTTGGTATACTTAATGGTGGGTCTATCTCTTATATTTGTAAACGTTACAAACATCGAGCAAAATGCTTCAACTTTATTTACTTTACAGTTAGGAGTTGAACCAGCAACCTTCAAACATCAAGTCTATAAGAAACGTACAAACACACCTTTACCCTAAATATTTTTCACTAAGCTGCGGTTGAGCTGTTTGCTGCATCAGTTGCTCTTCTTCTACCTTCAGCATTTACACATACACGCCTCTCATTTTGTTTTCTTTCTTACTTTGTTATTGTTGTTTTTCCTTTCTATGCGTATGTAATGTTATTTGGTTTTTGTGGTCGATTGAGTTGAATTGTTGTACAAAAAGCTAAAACCAAAAGTTTAAATGCAAACATTGAATAAATTGAATAGAGAATGTTGTGCTTCAACGCTTCAAGTATGCAACAAATATAAAAATCGACTTACAAATATACATGGGTGCAAAGGTACATTTGAAGTTCCAAGCCTGTACTATCGTCTGTATATACTCGTATGTATGACTGCTTGCGGATATGTGTGGTATGTGCATAGATTATACGTCGTTGTTGGCAGTCAAGCACTCATCTAGGGATAATAGCAAGTGCTTATAAAAGCTAAATAAACACAAGAAAATAAATTAAAACAACAATTTGATGGTAGTCAAGCGTTGACTTGTTGCAAACTCCACTTACAAGCCTCAAGAATTCAAAGGTGGTCTAACTGAGGATAAGCATTTGTTGCATATTTTAATACCAATGTGAGTGCTGAAGGGTCATTTTGGGGAAAAAATTATAAAATTTGTTTAAGAATAAGATTTCGTTCTACGCAGTAAGACGGTTAAGTTGCGGGAATCTAAGGTTCCCTGAAAGTCTTTTGGGAGCATATTGTTCACGGGTATTATAGTATGTGACTAAGCGATGCCTTGGTTTTGGTTGGATTGGATATCTAGACGAAGGGGAAATCTGTCGTAATTCTTTGAGCGTTGCTCTGTGGAGTTTTCCCAGCTAAGGTATGAGTAGCGTCTCTTATTGTTGTTATTATTGTAGTACCAGTCCATCGCTCTGTCTAGCCGTCACGGCCATTTCCTGAGTTTTTATCAATCTCTTCAAAAGGAAATCACAAAACAAATAAAACAGAGTTGAACCACAGCGAAATTGCCGTTGGAACTGTTTGCTGTCCCTTACTTCCTACCAGAAAGTCAATAGTATCAGAGGAGTTAATGGAAGGGCCACGAGCCGTTGCCATTATCGTACAGTTGGTTTTTTGTTGTTTAACATTGGCAATTGAGGAAGGCTACCGATGGGAACAGTCCTTCACCAAATATGGATCCAGTACGTTCCAGTTGCTTAAGGCCCTGATACGGGTCATTTATTTTAGTTGCCTCTTACCATGGATATATTTTAACCCGTTGGGGGTACAAAGTATTCCTCTGCGTTGCCATGGTACATGGTTCTGATTTTAACTTTGTCGAGAGAGGGGTTGTTGGAAGCTGAGCAAAACCGAGAGTATGAGTCAAACGGATTGAAAATGGCGTGGTATGGGAAAGTCAGAGTGAGGGGAAAGAGACAGATAAATACTAGTTGTGTAACCTTTTTAATTTACAAATTAAATAACAAATAATTGAATTTTTTATACCCAGCTGTATCAGTGAATAGTGTATTGTAGTTTTGGTCATATAACGGGGGCTTGTAACGGTATCAATAGTTGAATAGGGGCATGGATTAAAACTTGTCATTCCGTGTGTGCACACGATGATTGATTAAAAGTTTAGAAATTTGAATTAAATTATGAAAACGGGCGAAATCGAAGTAAAACCACGCCCCTTTTTTCTATAGCAAAAATTTAGAAAAACGTAATAAACAAGATAGCTCGTTTAGAAAAGCATCTACAATATAAAAATGTGGCAACTTTATTAACTATATGGTTCTATTAACGGTTCTTGAAAAATTTTGTAAAATGGGTGTGGCGCCGCCCACATATGAGTCAAGAAATTTTAAAATTCTACTGTTAATAACTTCAAAACCTTTGAGGATAGATGAACGAAATTTGAGACAAGATAAACTATAGTACTGTAGAGCACGCCCACTTAAAATAATCTAAATCGTGATATTGACCACACCCACTTTTTTAGTAAAGTTTGCTAAAAAGCGAGGTAGGGACGCAAATGCAGTTTAAGTGCTTAAATTTGGTATTGACCAGGACCGAGGGAAAATTAGGTAAATCGTGTTTCGACCACGCCCACTTAAAAGAAAAAGTTTACTAAAATTGTTCAAACTCGACTGTTAATAACTTCAGAACTCTTTAAAATAGAAATACGAAGCTTCTTATGAGCCATTATATTGTTGTGGAAAGTATAGCCAATGAAAACATTCAAGCCCAACGGCAGACCACGCCCACTTATCCATTAAAGCTGGACAGCAGAAACAAACACTTTCAATTTTATTTTTGACTAGTAACGCCCGCTCGCTTCGCTGTGTCTCAGAACTAATAATAGACAAAGTCCGATTTAAATCATTATATCCCATACCAGATAACATATGGAACTTAAATCTATAGCTTATTGCAGCACTCATTATTACCTTTCGTTTGATACCTGTAAACATATTTTTGCTCACCTTGGTCCACATATCGGTCGAAATCTCCTACACCGGTTAAGCTATCGGAACAAATGATATCTTAAATTTTAAGTTAAACGTCTAGTAATACAACGATAGAAGTTCTATTCACTTCCATTCAGCAGCTTTTGAGTGATGCGCGCACAAACATACAGACAGACAGACGAAAATTCTAAAAAAAGTTGATTTGGATTCTATTGGCTTCATAATGATCTCTACTATCGATTTTTCTTAAATATCTGCAATGTACAGACATCGACCTTTTACAATTTTATTATATGTATAGATGTATAATATAAAATTTCCAAAGTGATATTGCCGGCCCACCACACCGAAGGCCCAAGGTTCGAGTAGTGTGAAAGGTGACATCAAAAGTGGTTTGGAAAACTGTTTTCAAAACGAGGTCGCCTCTGCGGCAGTGGTTGGCAAACTCTCCGAGTGTATTTATGCCATGGAAGGCTCCTCATCAAAAATTCATCTACTTTCCAGATAGTGTTCGGAGTAGGAAAAAAACTGTAGGTGCCACCACTTTGTAGGAAAAATTCAAATCAGCACACCACAATTTGGAAGAGAGGCTCATCGCAAAAAACCCCTTCGAAGGCTTATGATGAGAGAAAAGTTCTCCGCAAGATTAATGGTCCCTCTAGTGATAACAATGGAGAGTATCGCTGCAATTAAAGTCCAAAAGGGTCATGATATGCGAATGAAGAGGAAACCCCGGCCCAGAAGATTTTCCCACTGGCACCCGAACTCAGCAGCAAAGGAAGGGGGGTGGAGACCTTAAATGAGACGCGAAAAGTAGATAAAGGAGGACTTGACCTTCCTTGGTGTTTGCAATTGGCGTCAGAAAATAGTCCTACACTAGTTCACATGCTGTTTGAAGGGTTAAGAACTTGTATATATCCCAAGCACCTCAATGTAAGGACACAACACCAACCTCCTGTGTACTTTACCTTGATAATTTCTTGTTCTATTGCAGAATACGAGTATACGAGGTGTGTTCAAAAAGTATCGCGAATTTTGAATTTTCGCTGGTTACGTATATTTGTGGCGTTATGTTGGTACTCATGTCTCTCACTTATGCCGACAAGCTCGGCCATTTTGAATGTTCAGTTAATTGTTGACAGCTGCTTTGCTTGCACGTGTTTTGGATCGTCTTCGATTTTTACCTATTTTTTTACCAAAATTGCTCAATTGTGACCAAAAACAGCATCGCATGAACATTGCTAATGAGATGTTAAACTCTGTCCGCGACGACCCAAATTTGCTTCAGAGGGTCATAACTGGTGACGAATCGTGGGTTTATGGTTATGACGTGGAAACCAAAGCTCAATTATCTCAATGGAAGCTGCCGCACGAACCAAGACCGAAAAAAGCGCTCCAAGTTCGGTCGAATGTTAAAGTTTTGCTGACAGTTTTCTTCGATTGCAGGGGGGTGGTGCATCATGAGTTCTTGCCACAGGGAAGAACGGTCAATAAGGAATATTACCTGCAAGTTATGCGCAATTTGCGCGAAGCAATCCGCCAGAAACGCCCGGATTTGTGGAAGAACAAAAATTGGCTTTTGCACCACGATAACGCCCCTGCTCACGCATCGTTGCTTGTGCGCGACTTTTTGGCCAAAAACAACACACTAATGATGCCGTTAGTTGTTCCCTAAACTGAAGAGGCCCATGAAAGGACGACGTTACGCTTCTCTTGACGAGATAAAGACGGCATCGAAGGAGGAGCTGAACAAGATACAAAAAAATTATTTTTTGAAGTGCTTCGAAGATTGGAAAAACCGTTGGCATAAGTGTATAATATCTCATGGGGATTACTTTGAAGGGGACAAAATAGATATTCATGAATAAATAAATAATTTTTGAAAAAACACAAAATTCGCGATACTTTTTGAACACACCTCGTATTACTATGCAGGTGTGTTTGTAAGCATTAACAAAATATAAAAAAAAACCAACAACAACAAAAACTCTTACCTGTTACACAAACGTTTATGTAGGCATGTAGGTAATTATGTATGTATTCCAGTGTTCGAGCGCATGTGGTTAAGGCAGATGTATCCACTATTAAAGAGACATCACATGTGTGTTGCATACGGCCATATGTTGCACGAGGCATGTTGTAGCTAGACTGTAAGTCTGTTGCTGCAATAATGGCCCAAATGGCCAAATGACTGAATGGCAGATGTGCTGCTGCATTAGCTTAAATAAGCGAAAAGTAAATACGAACAGATAATACAATAACAAAGGCAAGCTAAATAGCATAGACTTAGAAGCTAGACTCAGTGTAAGAAGATGCAGTAAACGCCGCTGGGTTATAGCAAGTGAACGGGTAGGTGGGGCGCTGCAAGTAATTTAAACAAAATTGAAATTGCATTTTTCATGCTGCAGACAAAATGTTGCGAACATTTATTGCAGCTATGCACATACCGACATAACTCGATAAGTAGA
Organism: Merzomyia westermanni; assembly: GCA_949987695.1. NCBI lineage: Eukaryota > Metazoa > Arthropoda > Insecta > Diptera > Tephritidae > Merzomyia > Merzomyia westermanni. The sequence goes on from OX465289.1 coordinate 15,454,823, forward strand.
TAAGCACCTTTGAGCAGCACACAGAGATGATGCAGCACAAGAAAGCAAATATTTTGTGTGGAGGAAGAGGGGCCATAAAATAATAATCATGGAAAAATTGTTGCAAATAATGATGCTGATAGTGTGTTGCAACTTTTAGTTTTGTTGCTTGCGTTACATTTGTTGTTGTGCGGATTTGGTTTTGTATGATTTTCGCTTGCAGCTGCAAATTAAGTTGGCGATGATTTTGCAGTTGTTTCTATTGATGAAGATCGCTAAGTTTCGCATTGTTATACCCAGTGGCGTAAACCTGGTGTGTTTTATAACTTTGTTCACGTAATGGTGCTTTGTAATGTTACAGAGGGACTGTTGCTTGTGTACTAAAGTGGACTTCCGGATGTGTATCAAAGTTTGAAGAAGGCATGGCAGGAGGGAGTGTGACAATATAGGAGGCAGAGATAAGGAGAGAGAAAATGGAAAATGGCAGGGAAAGTGGAATGCATAGGACAATGGTAAGGAAGAGGTAATGGAAAGAGATATAGAAAGGAAAGCGACAAGGAAAACAAAATTGATATGTATAAGGTTAAGGTAGGTTAAGTTAGGTTGAAGTGGCTGCCACAAAAGCACACAAGGTAAGGAAAATAGAAATTGAAAGGAAAATGGATGGAAGCGAAAAGTAAGCGAAGAGGAAAGTGGTTAGGAAATGCCTTAAACAAAGGTAAGGAAAAGGAAAAGTGAAATGGAAAGGTAAAGGTAAAGATACAGAGAAAAAAGGAAAAGGGAAATGCTAAGGGAAACGGAAATTGAAAGCGAAAAGGAAAACGTAGTTTGAAGGGAAATTGATAGGTAAAACGAAATGGAAAGTAAATACGTATAGAAAGGGAGGAAAAGGGAATTTTGAATGTCCTCGAATATCCACTCTGCTTCCTCATGGACTAAAATACAGAGGAATGAAATACATAGGGCATGGATAAGGGAAAGGGAAATGCATAGGATCAAGGTAAGGAAAGGGGAATGGAAAGAGAGATAGAAATAAAAGCGAAAAAAGGAAGCAAAAGGGAAATGTATAAGTCAAAGGGAAAGAATAGGGAGAATGAAGGGAAAGCAGCGGAGAAAGAGATCGGAAAAATTAAAGGCTAAGGAAAAGGACATTGAAAGAAAAAGGGAAAATGTAGTTTAAAGAGAAACTTATGGGTAAACCGAATCGAAAGTTCAAGGAAATTATTACAGAAAGGAATGAAAATGGGAATTTTGAGTGTGCCTTTAATAAGTCCTAGTGCACAACAGTCTATAAGACTCTCATTATAAAGTGACCTATTCGGGCCTGTCTAAGGAGCCCCCCCCAGCATGGAGGGGATGATCTTTACACTAGAAAGAGTAAGTATTTGCAGCTAAAATTCCAGGTAATCAGATAGGTAGAATGGCTGTGACTGAAGTTGCTTGACAAGCTTTAAGCCAGTTGGCCCACGGAGTTACCACTGATTTGAGCTTTAGCCATTCCTTCTTTAGATATGCGTCATGTTGAACGAGTTCGGTAACTTAATGTAGCGTAACATGTCTTACATTTCAGTATAGCATATAGCATAGCTCCGCTAAACAGGAATAAAGTACTTCATCAGAAATTCCATATGAGCCTTGGTCAGCATAGGTCATCTGCACAAGACGTACTCAGCACTTTTTACCTTCTTCCCATCCCTACAACTGCGACAGAATTTTAAGGTTGCGATTGATGTGCACTGTGGAGCTAGCGAGCGCTTTAATCGATACTGATTGATCTCACATGTTTCTTTCAGTCAAATCCTTCACATGCCAGTGCCTGGTCGGAGCAATGGGAGGAGTAGTCCAGCTGTGAGTTTAACCTGGAAATCGCTGCAATGATCTGGAAGACGTATACATATATACTTCCAGGCATAACTGTTAAATAATGCTTACTAGACGTAATGATTACCGGTTTTATTAATTATTTTCTTGAGAATTCATTTAATGATTGATTACCATTACTTAAAATTTTTAATGATTATTTTCCAATTAATTCGAAAATAATCAAAAAAAAATCATAATTTTTTACGATTACTAAAAAGAATCAAAAATAATCAAAAAAATTTTTGTAAGTTTAACGAGCTCAAGACCAGTTGATAATAAACTATCTTCTAAAAATAGAAAAAAGAATGTACAAAAACAAAGTCCAGCATACATGAATCACATATAGACAGAATGTTTAAAATATTGTGTATACCATTAGCAAGATAACAAACAACAATTAGAGGAATACTTGAATTAAGCAGCTTGCAAAACTACACGCAGCATAGCCTATTTTTTGATTATTCTTGGATTTAAAGAGGCACATAAATATACACATCAATAATACTGAAAAAAATTTAAAATAATCAAAAAAATAAAAAATTTAAATAATCAAAAGTAATTAAAACAACTTTTTTTTTGATTATTTTTAGTTATTTTAGATCTGTGTGATATATGTTTTAAATTTTTCTGATTTGTTTTTTTTATTTTTTCTAATTGTAATCAATTAGTAATTGCCTTTTCTTCAAAAACAATTATAATAATCATTTCTAATTAAAAAATTCGTGTAATTAATTGATCACTAATTACTAATCCAATTTAATGTTTCTGCTTCGAAGTAAATACCGCTGCTGACAGTGCAGTTTATTTTGGAGCAATATTTGAAGATGGACTGCCTACTATGAGCCTTTACTCGTAGTATGGACATCTTCCTATTCGTGTCTCCTAGGATTCTTATAGATAGCGAGGGTATTAGCGGAGTAATGAACTGGACGTAAATTGATTAATTTATGGGCTCCAGAATACTAACTATCCTCAACCAGTTTGCTCTCCAGGCAAGAACTGTTTGAAGTCTAATTATACTGCAGCTTCCCAAAGCTTCCGGCAAAGAATCATTTAAGGAAGGTTGAGCATAACCACTAAAGAGATATTTATGTCCATATTTGTAGAATTGCAGTGCCGTTCATTCTGCTTCGACTATGTTTTAAATGGCACCCATCCTCTGCTGGGTATACCGCACCTGCTTCCACCCAGACGTTACTGCCTTTACTACTCGATTCTCTTTGAATATTGCAAGCAACGTTCAATGCGCCACATCATCCACAATTGCCGCCACAAATAATCGTCGGAGTTAGACAAACGGACGCCATTGCACGATTTCGTTGTTAAGTAAAAATTGAAATTTCCTGCACTCGAATTGTTTTTGTTGTTAAGTTTCTGCGTTAAGTGTTGCTTAAGAGACAAACATATGTGCATTTAAGAAAATAAAAAGATGTGGTTTATCATTTGATACGAGTACATGGTTCCAAGTGTAGTATGTGTGTGTGGTTGGCGTTGCCAGACGAGACAGTTTTTTTTTCATATGCTGGTATGTGTGTGTGTTCATGTAGGTTTTCCGTTGAATGCAAGCTGCAATATTTGCACATTTGTGGCATAACTGCATAGTTAATGTTGTAGCATTTACAACATCGTAAGCGGGCAACAACAACATACAAACACTAAAAACAATAACATGTATTACCACAAGTGGCTATAAAAACAGATGAAATTGTTCTGACAAAAATAATATAGCAAACGCAAATGCCAGAAATTGAAAAGCAATTGGAAGTGAAGTTAGAAAATGTTGCTTGGAATAGTTAGAAGAACTTTAAACCACAACTTTAAAAGTGTTATCATATACAAAGTTTAATTGGATTACCTTTATGTTTATCTTAAAAAAGGAGGAAGAAGTCCTTCATCTCTACATACAGGGTGGCTGATGAATTTTGCTACATTAAGAATAACTCAAATAATTTTTTTTTTCAGTGTATGGAATTCATTTTTCTTTTATTCATGTTAAAGCTCATAAAATTTTATTAAATATAGCTTAATTAGTTTTAAAAATAATGGAATTTAAATGCCCCCCCTGCTCGTCGATGCATGTGCGGCATCTTACCAAAAAGTTGTTCATTACTGCTTGGAGAGTTGAGACAGGAATAGCCGCAATTGTTTCTCGAATGGATTGCCTTAGTTCATTCAAATTTGTTGGTTTTGCTTTGAAGACTTCCTGTTTGCAATAACCCCACAAGAAAAAGTCAGGTGCAGTAAGGTCAGGCGACCTGGGTGGCCAACGGAATGTGGAGTTTCTGGATATCAGCTTATTGGGAAATTTTCGTCGCAATTCTGTCATAACAGGTTGGGCTATATGAGGAGCTGCACAATCTTGCCGAAACCACACAGAGTTGAAAGAAATTCTCATTCGGCGTAATTCTGGATAGAAAAACTCTCTCAACATGCTCAAGTAACGGTCTCCAGTAACCGTAACGGTGTGAATGTTTTCTTCGAAGAAGTAGGGCCCGACAATGCAGCGTGATGAAACTGCACACCACACTGTGACACGAAGTGGATGCAATTCCGTCTCATGGAGTATCTGTGGGTTGGAAGCACTCCATATTCGACAATTTTGTTTGTTTATGTTGCCGTTTAAATCGAAATGGGCCTCGTCAGACATGAAAAGACAGTTAAACATGTTTCCATCCTCTTCCACCATTTGAAGCATCTTCTGGAAAAATTCCAAGCGAATCGGCAAGTCTGCAGCGTTCAGTTTGTTGGCCATTTGAATTTTATATGGGAATAAGTCCAAATCTTTGTGCATAATTGACTGTAATGACTGTCTGCTTACACCCATTTGAGCAGATAAGCTTCTTGTCGAAACACGTGGATTGTTTTGTATGGCAGCAGCTACAGCAGCGATTGTTTCCTCCGTTCGAACTGAAGGGTTTCGATGGTAAGGTCTTCTGTTGACTGTCCCATGCTCGGCAAAATTGTTTACAAGTCTTATTATGGTCCATCTGCTCGGAGGATTGCCGCCAAACGTGCGCCTATACTCTCTTTGAACCGAAACTACGGACTCCAGTGCGTGATAGCGGCGGACAATCCAAATTCTTGTTTCAGTGTCCCAGTTATCCATTTTTGTTAAATGTAAAAGTCAATCTGCAAAATAAAAAAAAAATTTACCAGATTCATTAAATAGAAAAAAAGTTATTTAATTTTTTTTTGGTAGCGGCTTTCATTAGCCACCCTGTATAATAAAATTGTAATAGGTCGATGTCTGTACATTGCAGATATTCAAGAAAAATTTACACTGAGGATCATTACTAAGCCAATAGAATCCAAATCAGCAGTTTTTAGAATTTAAGTATGTGTGTCTGTATGTTTGGTCGCGCATCACTCAAAAACTGTTTAATGGAATTGCATGGAGCTTTTACCGTTGCCTTAGTACACGTATAACTTACAATTTAAGGTATACCTTATTTCGATAGCTCGACCGGTTTCGACCAATATGTGGACCAGGGTGCCCAAAATGTGTTAGTACAAAATGGATATCAAACGTAAGGTGCTAATGAGTGCTGCAATAAGCGATGGGATAACGTTCCATGTCTCGACTGGTTTCGGAGATATAATAATTAAAATCGAGCTTGGGTTATTATAAGTTCTGAGACGCAGCTTCACATGATCATTGCCTGCTAGCGACCATAATGAGTAATAACTCGAATAATGTTGCAACGACGTTTCTTTGTGACCTATATTTTCCTGAAAAAATTAGAATGACGCCCTGAAGGCCGATGTTCAGAGTGTACTAAGCCCTTTTAAAAGGAGAAATAAAACAACAACCCAGAGAAGATTACAAACCCGATGCCACAAACAATGATGGGAGTGTCCGTAAATTCACTGTGAGCTTCTTCGTTGCTCTTTTCGCCCCGTCTAACGTACGACGGGAACGAGCATTTCGCATTAGCATTGACTCAGCTTCAACCCAATACATTCCGTCAGGGAGAATTGGGGCAGCAATCACTTCGAAATAATAAAGGACTTCGATTACCTTGAAACCAGCGTTAACACAATCAAATAAGGCAGCCTAGAAGTCCAACCGAAAATCATTTCCGCAAAACAACTACTACTTCGAACTGAGTAGACAATTGAGTACTAAAGTCATCTCTCGGCGAACGAAAATAAGACTCTATACGTCACCCGTCCTGTTATGTCGTACCTAGGCCTTTATGCTGACATCGTCTTAAGAGGTGGCTATGGAGTATTCGTAAGAAAGGGTTCGAGAGATTTATGGACGCTTACGCGTTAGCGACAGCGAGTACCGAATAGAATTTAATAAGATGTGTTAACTTTACGCAGACATCGACTTTTTACAGCGAATCAAAACACAGCGTCTTTGCTTGCTAGGTCATATTATGAGAATAAACGAAGATGCTCCGGCCAACTGACATCATGGAACTTTGAGGTAGTATTTACTACAAATTTCCGAATTCCTCTAATGTGTCAGTACAAATTGACGTAAAAACATCAGAACAACAACAACATATGTCTTTTGATTTAAAAAAAAAAATTAAAACAGTTGGCAATCCTGAAAAGAATTTCAGGTGACTACGCTTAAGCAGGAGAGCTAGCAATATAGCATATTACCTACATTCGTAAGTTGATTTATGAAGCTCAATTTACTTTCAAGGCAATAGCGGATATGTAAAAAAAAGTAAGCATAATAGGATGGGGTGGCAACCCTATGGACTAACAAAACTTAGAAATGTCTCCAATGAAATACGATGTGAAATAACTTTCCTCTGATACCGATGCTGTTATATCTGTTTTTTAAAAAAGTTGCACATAGGTGGCAACCCTGTAAAAATAATTTAATTGAAAATACTTTAAAACGACACTTTATATGGTGGGAACTAAAGTATGTGCAAATTGCATTGAAATGTATCAAATATTTTTCGAGATAATAAAAAATATCTACGAAATAGGATTACGTGGTAACCCTAGGCGGCAAGCCTATTAAGAATTATTTTCTTCAAGAACAATAATACTACCAAACAGCACCCACGTTGGCATAGCTCACTTCGATTTTAATAATATTTTTTTCAACAATTTCAAATAGGTGGCAACTTTTTTTTAAAACATTGTCCGGATAGTAAACTATCTACACACCAAGCCTCATTCAAAACGGTGAACGGTTTCCGGGATAGTAGTGGTCATACAAGAATAGCTCGTTTAAAGGTATAGGACCACCTGGTAATATAAAATGGAGGTGAAATAAATGAACCTGACAGTAATCCAAAACTAACACCCTATCTTGCAGCTACTTTGAAAAGACAGAAAAGGATCAGCTATGTAGAAACAAGGCACCCATGCAATTACCCGACTATCTGGACGACTGAGTTAAGTTTTTAGAAAAAAGCTTTTAAGTAGACTGCAAAATTGCTTGGAGCACGAAGAGCTTTTTCCTGTGGTGTAAGCGATCTAAGGTCACATTTCAGAAATTATTTGAAAGAATACCAAAAGCTGTAGGCAAAGACGAAGTCCAGGTAAGAACACTGGTAGTCGATTGGAGGCACGAAGGACTCAGGCGAGGTAATATTCTTGCAAGAAATCATTTAAATAAGAGATTTTCAACCGTGCTGATGTAACGTTTTCCAGGATCATCGAAAACGTTCAGGTAGGAAGCACCTGTCCTATTAATAGACAACAGCCAGTATTTCCCCCATTACGCTGGAGAAGATCCAGACTTCTTTGGCCAAGGAACTTTAAGAGATGAAACTGGTATACAAGAAGTAGCAATCTTCCGGAGGAATGAAAAATTAAGCGGGACTATGCTTCCTTTGAAACAACAACTTCGTAAACCACTCACAATTCAAGGATATTTCAAATGTCTAGCCTCTGAAAGTTCAATAACTTCTTACCAAAGACAACTGTAGTGGCTCATTCCATGCCGTAGTGGGGCATACTTACCATCAAGTTAGCCATCATCAAGATACTGTTACACTATATTAGCTCCGCTGGTGGCCCAAGTTACTAACCCTCAAATTAAGACATAAAGAGCAACCAAATCAAAGCCTTTTATATATATCCAGTTGTCAGATCTTTTAAAATGAATGAGCTTTTTTCACGCATTCGCCCTCTAAGAAAAATAAACAGACTACCAAACCTCAAATGTACGCTGCGGATGCGTAACGCCCCCTCAATAAGCACACTGCCATATAACAAATCGTGTGTAAGTGTGTATGTGTGTGTTTGTTTAGTGATTATTGTTGGTTGCGGTGGTCAGTCGTGGTTGATGATGATGGTTGTGGCTGCTGTTCTTGACTTGCTACAGCCGATCTGATCTTTTGGTGCTGTTGGCGAACCCAAACACATACACCCAAGTGCCCTTCAATGGGAGCGCATACAAAACGGCGATGTTTGTTGTTGATATACACACAATGATACAATAAATACCATGGACTTTTGCTTTATGTCGGCAGATGAAGAGTGAATTGAATTTTATTTCAATTCGTTTATTTTATTGTTGTTTTATCAACATCTTCAAAGAAACAATTCGCATTGTTTCGTGCTCGGCCACCCAAAAAGTTCGAGTTAAAAAATTACGATATTGTGAGTTGAAGAATGTATTTAGTTTGTGCTCGGCTTGTGCCTTACGGTGTTGACTGCAGCATAAATCATGGCGTGAAGAGTGAAGTCACATGGAAATGTGTCGAATATGTATGTATTGTGATGAAATGGACATTCGTCCAAGAGTGCTTTGGAGGTAGGAAAGATTTAAATTATTCGTAAGGGCTATACAGCTCAGGAAATCTCCTTTTAAAAAAATGCTGGACCACTAACATGATATACACCACATATCGTCGGCCTCTAGGGTATGAGAACGTTTCAATGGTGGAAGACCAGCATAAATGGGTACCAAATTTAATGCACTCAGTGGAATTAGGGATGGAAATGGAGCTGAAGTTGGATATCCGGATAGAGGCGTAGACAGAGCTTTTACTTGAGTTGGGTATGTATGCGGAAATTTTGATGTGGATGGAGATAGAGTTTGGAAATTGAAATAGGGCTGTATCTGGCACTAGAGTTGAATATGGCGATTAAGACGTTCGTGGAGATGGAGATGGACTTAGATATGAAGACGGTGGTGGAAGTAGAGATAAACAGAGAGATAGAGATAAAGATAGAAATACAGAAGGATATGGATGTAAAGTTGGCGATGGCTATAGGGATGGAGACTTAGATTTAAATGGAGATGAAACGGGAGATAGAGATGAAGATAGGTATGAAGCTGGATGTTGATTTTAAGATGTAGATGAGTAATGGATATAGTTGGAGATGGATGTGTAGATTGATGTGTAGATGGACATGGACATGAATGTGCAACTGGTTATAGATTTGGAGATATAAATGTCGATGTGGAAGGAGATGTACTTGCAGATAGCGATGGATATGTCGATAGAGTTGGAGGTTCATATCCGGCCCCAATACCTTCGCGAAGTGTTTTTGTCGTCACAAACACAAACAACAACATGAAGTTGGAATCCACCTCGTCATACTATATGCTATTATTGCAGAGAACATTTTCCGATTTATTGAGGCGCACCAACTGTACTCCGATCGAGCTATCCGAACGCCTATAACCACGGATAAACAAGCTTAAGTGAACCCAATGAGTTCCGCAGATCGTCTGAAACTAATATTTATCTACCATACAAGAGGTAATATCAAACCAGCGCTATCTTATCTGAGCCGTGGTCCATCTGCTGAAGAGTAGACTACAGGTGGCCATCGCAACAACAAATTGAAACCCACTGACCCTGTAGAAGTTGGAAAATCAGTCACAGCCACAGGCCCACCAACGTCCTCATCTCGGTCCTATCCACCTTTTTTCCTTTTCAGGAGCTCAGGAACTATTCAAAGAACAGTTTTATTTTTTGCTAGACTTAGTATGATGACTTCGCAGACATTCCCGTATTTGTTTTTTTAAGTTTTACAATGAGATTATGTATAATTAATCTATACTATGTAAACAAAAAGGAAACCCAAATCGTTGTAGCAGCAAAATCGCCGATCTAATGGGCCAATATCTCTAATTCTACTTTTGAACTGACACATTTGCGCCACAGAAGGACATAGGGTTTTTTTATGTAGAAATTTTAATAATATTTATTTATGATTAATACATACTATGTATTAAAAATTCAAAACCAAATCGTTGTAGGAGCACAACACCCGATTTACTTGTCCTATTTTTACATTTCAAGTTTTAAAATGACACATATGTGCCACAGAAAGACATAGGGTGTTTTTTTATTAAGTATTTTAATAATAGCTGTTTCTAATTAATCCATACTATATATACATAACACTGTCTTACAATGATTTTGCACCAAAGCTGATATATTTTTTTTCGTGCTCAAAGCATCGAAAAACATAGAAAAATGTGAAAAAAATGGGGGGTAAACCGGAGAAATTCTGAGATATTTCAATTTGACTGTTTTTTGAAAAATTTGCAAAATTTATCCCTGTTTTCTCACATTCAAACCTAACTATCTTCTTTGGTACATCTGCTATATCAACAATCTTTACTTTTCTTCAAAAGGGAAGATTTTGCGCAAATTTTATGCTTTCGCTCACTTTTTTTGACTTCCCCATTTAAAAGATATCGTCGAAAATGTCAACAATCAAATTTAACGAAAACCTCATTTTCGTTATATATACCGAACTTTGACGTCAGAAATCTATAGAACCGCTTAAGACACGACCAATTTTTTCCCTCCTATCTTGTAGGAAATTTTATAGCAAAAATTTCGGTATATATAGATCTTGAAAAATAGGCAATCTAATTGGCAATTTCGGCCGTTACAAAAAAAGGGCAAGTTCAGAAAAAATGAGAGTTTTTTCTAAAATACAGTTTTATTGTCTTTTCACGTAGTATAACTTCGTTTCTTTCAAAATTCATAATATTTGTTATTAGATAAGATAACATTTTTTTAATTTTCCTGTTCACAATTTTCATATTTTAATCAAAAACCCCCACTCATTGAATGAATTTTGCAATGTAAGTCTAGGACTGGACACAACCATTTATTTGTTTACTAAAATCAGCTGTATATGCTTATTAACATCTCTGATTTTTGAGGTGCCAAAATCGAGTATTGGCGAAACCCAAGAAAGTTATATACAAAGTTAAATAAAAATAAAAATTAAGTGTAAGACTTAAATTCGGATAAAAAAATTTGGTGATAAAGACTTATAAAACAAAAAATCCTCGCCTTTCAATATAATGGAGTCAACTAGACATTATAAGTGTAAAACACATCCGGATCGTTTTTGCTATGTTTGTGCAAATTATATCTTTGGTAAATTGGGACGAAATATAACAGTTAATGATGAATACAAATATAAAGACTATTTCGGTATCCCAATAACAAATCAAGATAAGAATTGGGTACCGCACAAAATTTGTGTTGTATGCCGAACCGGTTTATCGAAATGGAAAAATGGTAATCTGAAGTCATTGCCCTTTGAAACTCCAGCTACTTGGCGTGAGCCTATCGATCATGCGACTGAATGTTACTTTTGCGTTACAAATACTCGCCTTGTAACGAAAAACTCTATTTTTTACCCAGACGTTCTTTCACTCACAAAGCCGATAGCACATTCTGACAATGTCCCAATTCCTAGACAATTTGAAAACGAGGAAGCTGCTTCAACATCAACTTCAGAAACATCATTCGATGGATACTCGCAGAGCCAAGATCCCGGTGCTATAAAACTGTTCTCACAAGTTGAAGTGAGCGACTTGATCAGAAAACTACATTTGACTATCGAGGATTCTGAATATCTAGCCTCGACGCTAAAAAATCACAATGTTTGCGAAGAAGGTATATTTTTATTTATTTGTCCAAATATATCATAAAACTCCATGGTTTCTAATGAAAATGTGTTTTCAAGGATTTAAATCATCAATCTATCGAACTCGCAATCGAGAACTGGCGGAGTATTTTGAGGAAGCGAGCGGAATTACATATTGCCAAGATATCGAAGGTTTATTTACAGAATTGAAACAAGTTCGTATCTGGTCTCGATCACTTTGATATCCTGGTGAAATCGTTCACCTTGCTCGTCGGACATCTCACCAAGGTTTTTTGGAAAAAAATCAAGATGTGAGTGGAGAAAATGTAGTTTCAATGACATATTAGCTCCAATTTTTCGATAACTTTGCAACATATTTTGCACTAATGCTTCGTAATTGTCATAACGCCGATTTCCAAGAAATCCATCAACAACGTTTCGGAAGCAATTCCATGCATCCCTTTCTTGGGAGCTTAAGGATTTTTCAAATTGTTCATCGCTGAAAAGTTTGCGAATTTGAGGTCCAACAAAGACGCCTTCTTTAATTTTTGCGTATGAGATATTCGGAAATTTCGACTTCAAATATTTAAATGCTGGTGAATCTTCTTTGAAGGTTTTGACGAACTGCTTCATCAATCCAAGTTTAATATGCAGTGGTGGCAAAATTATATCGGTTACCTCGACTAATGGGTGATATGAGATATTATGTGTACCTGGAATTCTTTCGTTTCGTTCGGCCCAGACTTTTCTGATGTAGTGCTCATTCCGTTGACGGCTATCCCACAAGCAGAGAAAACAGCAATACTTTGTGTAGCCACTCTGGAGGCCAGTCAAAATTGCTATAACTTTGAGATCAGCGCAAATTTTCCATTTATACTCTTTGTATTTGGTTAATGTTATAATGTCTGACATTGACGCATGAGTTTCTTTCATTTTGTAAGCATAGGCGATGGGGACAGAAGGCTTCAAATTTCCATTATGCACTAGAACTGCTTTCAGGCTTTCAACTGAACCGTCAATAAAAAGTCGCCATTCACTTGGTATATGAACTTGTTTCAATTCTGTAAATAAACCTTCGATATCTTGGCAATATGTAATTCCGCTCGCTTCCTCAAAATACTCCGCCAGTTCTCGATTGCGAGTTCGATAGATTGATGATTTAAATCCTTGAAAACACATTTTCATTAGAAACCATGGAGTTTTATGATATATTTGGACAAATAAATAAAAATATACCTTCTTCGCAAACATTGTGATTTTTTAGCGTCGAGGCTAGATATTCAGAATCCTCGATAGTCAAATGTAGTTTTCTGATCAAGTCGCTCACTTCAACTTGTGAGAACAGTTTTATAGCACCGGGATCTTGGCTCTGCGAGTATCCATCGAATGATGTTTCTGAAGTTGATGTTGAAGCAGCTTCCTCGTTTTCAAATTGTCTAGGAATTGGGACATTGTCAGAATGTGCTATCGGCTTTGTGAGTGAAAGAACGTCTGGGTAAAAAATAGAGTTTTTCGTTACAAGGCGAGTATTTGTAACGCAAAAGTAACATTCAGTCGCATGATCGATAGGCTCACGCCAAGTAGCTGGAGTTTCAAAGGGCAATGACTTCAGATTACCATTTTTCCATTTCGATAAACCGGTTCGGCATACAACACAAATTTTGTGCGGTACCCAATTCTTATCTTGATTTGTTATTGGGATACCGAAATAGTCTTTATATTTGTATTCATCATTAACTGTTATATTTCGTCCCAATTTACCAAAGATATAATTTGCACAAACATAGCAAAAACGATCCGGATGTGTTTTACACTTATAATGTCTAGTTGACTCCATTATATTGAAAGGCGAGGATTTTTTGTTTTATAAGTCTTTATCACCAAATTTTTTTATCCGAATTTAAGTCTTACACTTAATTTTTATTTTTATTTAACTTTGTATTTAACTTTCTTGGGTTTCGCCAATACTCGATTTTGGCACCTCAAAAATCAGAGATGTTAATAAGCATATACAGCTGATTTTAGTAAACAAATAAATGGTTGTGTCCAGTCCTAGACTTACATTGCAAAATTCATTCAATGAGTGGGGGTTTTTGATTAAAATATGAAAATTGTGAACAGGAAAATTAAAAAAATGTTATCTTATCTAATAACAAATATTATGAATTTTGAAAGAAACGAAGTTATACTACGTGAAAAGACAATAAAACTGTATTTTAGAAAAAACTCTCATTTTTTCTGAACTTGCCCTTTTTTTGTAACGGCCGAAATTGCCAATTAGATTGCCTATTTTTCAAGATCTATATATACCGAAATTTTTGCTATAAAATTTCCTACAAGATAGGAGGGAAAAAATTGGTCGTGTCTTAAGCGGTTCTATAGATTTCTGACGTCAAAGTCGGTATATATAACGAAAATGAGGTTTTCGTTAAATTTGATTGTTGACATTTTCGACGATATCTTTTAAATGGGGAAGTCAAAAAAAGTGAGCTATAGCATAAAATTTGCGCAAAATCTTCCCTTTTGAAGAAAAGTAAAGATTGTTGATATAGCAGATGTACCAAAGAAGATAATTAGGTTTGAATGTGAGAAAACAGGGATAAATTTTGCAAATTTTTCAAACAGTCAAATTGAAATATCTCAGAATTTCTCCGGTTTACCCCCCACTTTTTTCACATTTTTCTATGTTTTTCGATGCTTTGAGGAGGAAAAAAAATATCTCAGCTTTGGTGCAAATAATTTTTAAAATTTTGTAAGACAGTGTAATTGAAACCCAAATCGTTGTAGGAGCAAAACGCCAGAACAACTTTGCCTATTTCTCTAGTTTAAATTTTAATCTGACACATTTGTATTACAGAAGGACATAGGCTGTTTTTAAATAGAAATTTTAGTAAAATTTATGTCTAATTAATACATACTATGTATTAGATTGGGTCGATTTATGAACCGATATCGCGATTTTCGGGTTTTGGGACTTGTTTTGGTAGAAAAATCGACTTTTCCAAAACCCGAAAATAAAATTTTTTTTCAAAAAACTGTTATCGCCAACGTTTTTAGCACATAATTTTAAGTGGGACAGGAAATATGAGACAAATTCGTTTTCATCGAAAACATTTTTGCATGTATGCTGAAAAAACCCTTAAAAAAATGGCGAAAGGGTCAATTTTTTGACCAAAAGACTCCCCAAAATCCAAAAAATATTTTTTTTTAAAAAACTGTTATCGCCAACGTTTTAAGCGGACATTTTTGGGTCGGACAGGGTTTACATAAAAATTTTAAAATCAAATGAACATTTTTTTAGTAGGTCATGAAAAAAACCTTAAAAATCAAGGTCGAAAAAAGTCAAAAAAATTAAATTTCGCAGGCTCGAAAATTATTTTTTTTGGGTATGCGTAGTGGAACTTTTTTTTTCTGAGCCCAAAACCTATCGAAAAATCGATGGCGCGATATCGGTTAACTTTCGTCCATACAAATCGACCCACCGTACTATGTATACAAAATTGAAAACCAAATCGTTGTAGGAGCGAAGAATCTGATTTACTTCTCCGAAGTTGGTAATTCACGTTTTATAATTTGTATTTCATGCCATAGAAGGACATAGGGTGTTTTTAGATATAAATTTTAGTAATAATTACATTTTGTTAATCTATACTATATACATAAAAGTAAGGCCCGACTTTTTGCAGAATTCTCTAAACCAAGTTCGAAAATGTTATATTCGTACCAGACTGGGACATAGGAGTATTTTGTTTTTTACAAAAATGATACATAATTAAATTATTAAATTTAATTAAGTATTAAATATAAATTCGTTAAATCTTAGCAACTATTTGTACCGGTTGCCTTAAACTTTGGATTTCAGAACTTATATAAATCAAAGTGCAATGGGATTTGAAACAAACAACGGGCAACAGAGAGGTAAGATGCACCACGAAGAGATAAAGATACTCAAAAACAAAATTATTTCTAAACCAAGTTGAGTCTTCACACATCTACAAAAGTACCCACAGAAGTATCAGCAGCCTATCGCATTGACAAGTCATTTTGTACTTACAAGCCATTATCACCGATTTCACTGATTTGAGCGAGTGATAAAGGCGCGTGTTGCAATCAACAAGACTCGATGAAGTCAATGTTACCACCAACACCGTTACCACTACAAATACAAGAAGACGCTATCTCGCTGATGGTTGAATTTATATCGGTTAAGAAATCATAGTAACATGAAACAGAAGCAGTTACAATAACATTAATAGCAGTGGCAACAATTATAATAACAACAACAATAACGAAAAAGAACACCATATATCTTTTCAGAATTAAAAAAAAAAATTTGAAACTAACACACTTACAAAAACGCAATCTACATCTAGGGACACTGCGAACAACCGATAATGATGTCATTTGGCATTTATTTACGAGCTCAATGGTCATTGAAAGTTTATTTTATAGTAGTTGTTGTTATTGTTGTTGCTGTTGCCGGGATAACCATCACTGGTTAAACGAGCTCTAATTTACATTTATGAAGCTGTTATTGTAGTGCATAATGGGGGATCCTTTTCAGCCATTATCCAACAAGAACATGCCATCGATAACGAAACAAAACGATACAACAACACCAACAACAACAAAAATAATAAAGCAACATTGTTGTAGTGAGCATGCAACGCTTGCTATAAACCAAATGCCCACCACCAACTCAACCAAACCAAGTGCTACCAAGTCTCCGTTGTACCTTTACACGACCAACGTACCAAGTCTTCACTCCAAGCACAACTCACTCGCACTTCTCTTGATAACCTCCTGTGTGTGTGTGTGTGTGTGTGTTTGTAAGCGCTATTGTGGCATGGTGCTCTCGTTCTGATGATTGCCGCGTGATAAGATCTGTGTAGTTTGTTACCGCTTTTATTGTTGTTTAATGCTCAGTGTGTTTTGTCGTTGTTGATATCTTATTGTTGTTGTTTGTTGTTTGCTTTGTGACTTTGATTATGCCTCACCCTTTGCTTCATTGTGTATCGCAATCGAGTTAGACGCATACAAGTGCATAAATTACGATAATGAAGTGTTCGCGCAACAAGCGTTTAGGGAATAAGTCGGAAAGTGTAACGTTGGATATTTGGTGTGCTTATAGGATGGCGCAGATTGTTCAGTTGAACTATTTAGGTCTATGAAATTTTGTGCCAGAAGCCTTCTTGCCTTTTGAAGAAGTTGTGGAAGAAAATGAATATATAGAAAATCCGTGAAGACAAATAAAAGCTTTGTTGTTGTTGTTGTAGTAACGACAAAAACACTCCCCGAAGGTTTTGGAGAGTGTTGTCGGTCAGTCCTTGGCCGGATTTGAACCCGGTACGCTCCGGTACTCCCTTGCGGTACTGCCCGACTGTCGTGGTAGCGATTTATGACCAGTGGAACCTTCTAGGTCATGTCACCCCTCCTTCCGTAAGGAAGGAGAGATGGGTAATGAGAGGTGAGAGGCATCATATCCGTAGATCAGCCATCGAGTTGCACGTCATTACCTTTGTGCATATTAGTCGCCTCTTACGACCGGTATGCTTTCATTATATTTTGCACAAAACGATTTTTCGGCTTTTAAAATAGAAAGTTTAAATTTATCTAATAAAATCCGATTTTCTCAAAATCCATGACTCAAGCTCTACAAAAACTCTTGCATTCAACGACTCTTTCGTACTACCCCATATCAGACGTTAACTCGGCTGCCAAACGTGACAAGATCTCTGCCCATAATGATCGCATCAAAAATTCTCCCACCGGCACAGTTCTCACATGGGAATCCTGTCAAATCTCTCAGAAATTGGATACCACGATTCCTCAGGCGCCTTTGAAAATGCATATAGTGTCTGCGTCAGGGTTCTACGCTGTGCCAAATGTACTTCATCTCACTTATTTGTTGGAAAATGTTAAGCGCGCGTACTCAAACACTTAACTTCCATGGACTAAAGCTGTGCGAAGTAGTTTCATCTCCAAATTAGTTTAGCATATACGGAGATTACTTCCACTCACAAAGAATAACTTGACTTTGTGGACAGATTCCTCCAGAAAACTTGAAAAACATAAAGAACGTACCGAGTACCTCAAATACTCAATCGAGAATCCAAAATACATAACTGACTGTTATCTCTGCTGGAATACCCAAAGTTAGTTTCAAAGTGCTATATCTATTGGCCCAAACAAACTACTGAGAATAGCTCCACTACAGAACAAAGGCATATAGAAGATCTGAGCACTCACGAAAACCATGATTTTCTAGACTGTTTCTCCTCATACTCTAAACTTCACGAATGTTTGCGAGAGCTCAATATGTTTGGAAACCTTTTCATGAAGTAAATGTGCCACTCAAAGCTTAATAAAACAAATATTTAGAAGACAAAGTTTCAAACTCATTAATTTTGGGACAATCACTTCTTAGCCAAAATGTTTTTACTACTGGTAAATGAACGCCTCCGTTATGTAACGCTTAGCTACATTGAATGCCACAATACTATAACCGAATTCATGGAGAGCTACGTCGAGCTTTTCCCTCCACGTCCGACAAACGAGAAGCGAAACGAGCATTTCGCATGATCATTAACTCAGTCTTAACTCAATATATTTCGTCAGGAAAAATTAGGGAAATTCGTAAGAATTTCCCCGCAGAGATAGCGGCCCTGGCAAATGAGCGCGATAATGTGCGACGCTTTGATCCTGCAGATCCTCAAATAAAAGATCTTAATACAGAAATAAGACTGCTGGTTGATCAACATAAAAGTGTCAAGTGGGAGAAGCACCAAAGGTTCTGCAACCTCTTTGCTGGTGTTGGCAAATAATGGTCCGCAGTCAAATTCTTGTTCAATCCGACGAACCCAAACGACAAAATTCGCTTGTATCCTCGGGTGGACAAGAAAATTAGACGCGCCAACAGGGAAGCGTATAAACAGAAAAACTCAAGAATTTGAGGAGGCCATTCTGAAGTCGAAAGGCTCCAAATCTATAGGCAAAGACAGTATATCCATGCTGATGTTAAAACATCTCGGTGATGAGGGAGTAAAATACTTAACTGCTGTCTTCAGTCTGCCCATTACCACTTTTGCATTCCCGAAAAATGTAAGCTGGCCACAGTGGTCTCACTTCTAAAGCTTGGTAAGCCAGCTAAAGAAGGGGAGTCATGTCGTCCGATATCTCACCTCTTGTCAGAAGTGAATACCCTGGAGAAACTTTTGCTTCCTTAAAACATCGAAAAGCTTGCCGACCATCAGCATGGGTTCCGAATGCCACAAACACTCAGATAAATGACGGTCACAACCAAAACCGAACTAATGACAGGCCGTTATTGGTTGCGCTCGACCTGCCAAAAACCTTTGATACGGTACATTATTCGTAAATAATTAACTACCTTGAGGATGAAACCCTTCCCCTCCTCTAAAGCGTTGGATAGCGCCACCCCCTGAGTGGTTGGCAAAAACCTTGAAGGATTAAACAACTTACTCTCTTGTTTAATTACTACATATCGAGGCTCCTCTCTGCACCAGAGGGTGGCTGATCGTCTCTTACGCTGATCATTGCACGATTTTGGCCACGGGCCCTTCCGTCGATGAGCCGTGTTCAATAATTAACTTCTATCTTCCATCTTTATGCGGTTACTTCGCCGAGAGAAACCTGACATTGTCAGCGACTAAGTCTTCGGCCACCTTACTTACAGCTTGGGCGACACAAGTAAACATGGAATTAGACGTCTATGGAGCAACTTGCAGGCCTATCAGAGCACTGCACTCAGAACTGCCACGGGATGTCTGCTTATGTCACCGGTACATAGTAAAGCAAAAGTGCTCAGTGTTAAAAAGAAAAAAAAAATGTTAAGAAAGCAATTCTTGCTCAACCGCAACATCCAAACAAGCACCGCCGGAAAGTAAGGATGCACCGCGCCCTCATCAACATCACCACAGAGCCGGTAAACTGCTTTCTCAGCTCTCGCTCAGCGAGTACCATCATTTAGGCACAAGCTAAGCCTGTTTACCAAGAGGAACGTGAACTTCCGAGTTAGATAAAAGTCATACTGGCTCAACTTCGATACTGTAACAGATTAGACTATTACTTATACAGACTATACCGTGACATGATGAATGTGTATCGGGCGTGCGATGTGTCTCCCCATGAAACCAACTATATTGTGACGAATTCGATGATTCCTTGATTATCAATCCTGGGTTCGATCACTATAAAGTCAAATAAACACACGCACAGCTATTGTAACTAATAGCTAGTTTTATTTACTAGTAATAAACACAATACAAATTTAAGACTTTGGTAACTTCGCAGTAGTTCACTGAACAACACTTGAAAATAAACTGATCAGACTGCCTTGCTTGGTCACTGCCTTATATAGTCCAACAGGGTGCTTCCCTATGCACCGAGAACTTTCTTGGTTGTTCGTTCTTCGTGTTCTCGAAGGGTCGGTGTTATTTATTGACGCCGCTAGGTTCCTTGGACTGCCGGTAGAAGATTTTGATGGCAATGTTAGGTAAGGAATGGCTCCTAAAGCCATTTAAGGAAAAACAAATTAAGTGAAGTAACAGCTCGGTTTGTCTGCCTCCTTTAGGCTACATCAAATTCTATTAGCGGTGAGTTGATGGGGGTTTGACCTTCCCTGAAACTTATCGACTCCAATAAAGAGGAAACCTTTGTTACAGCATTTACTTTATGATAAGATTATAGAGCCATGAGAATACCGGATGTCTCCCAACAACTGCACTTGAAATTCTAAATTAGTGTCAAACTCAACTCTTCCCAAACATTTTCCACTTACCAAAATGTCGTTCGGTGTACTGTGGAGTGCTCTTTTTCGACCTCGACAAGTTTCAGAGCTTTTTGATAGGAATCGACCGGCGGAGAAAGGCTGAATGGCTTAGACCTCTATAAATCAGATCTACGTGTTTGAATTACGGCTTAAGGATTATTTTTGTTTTTTGTTGTTTTGTGTGAAATATTTCATTTTAATGAGGATGTTTTGATAAAAAGATTTTTAAAAAAAGTTTTGAAAGGAATTTGGAAAACCCCCTACCCAAAAAAAATCCTATGCCTAGAACTCTGTCCGTCGTGATGTATGGTTCGAAAGCATGTATCCTGTCAATATGTGGTGACACTTGGAGTATTTGGCAGAAAAGCTATAAGAAACACTGATTGGAACTCTATTTATAGATATAACGCTGGATTCCGAAACTTAAACATGATTTGGGCTTAAATATAGCTTTAATCATAAATCAAAGCAAGAAAGCGTCTGACTTTACAATCATTTTATCGATTCATTGAACAAACGCAACACATTTCAGCCATGACTAATTATATAAGAATGCAATGTCTGACTAAAAGTTCCCACCAAGCAAACACACCTTGCCGAAGGACCACACGAAACGTTAACTCACCTAAGACGATGCAGAAAAATTACCTTAAATTTCAATTAAGACATCTGTCAGCAGATGTCGACAAAATTTATGCTCTCAACATTGTGCATTCAATTATTGGAGAGCATGGCTTGCATTGTTATTGCTAGAGGTTAAACAGACGCAGTGCGAAGATAAACCGATTTAATGACATCATTTACGACAGCACAGACAATATGAAGTATACTAGTAATATGTAGCTTTGAGCGAGCACAGGGTGACATACACGATGGAATGTTGTAGAGGAAGTAGAAATGTCGAAGCGAGGAGACAGAAGTTTTGCAGGAGAAATAGTGAGCAGCTGTGAATATTTTGAAGGCAGCTTTGTTGCGAATCAAAAAAAAAAAAAATTTGCATATAAATATTTTTTATTGTTAACTGGAATAACTTCAAATGGCTGATGAGGTGCTGACAATATTGATTGGGATGACTGAAAACCACAATGACATATTTCAAAATATGCTGGTAGTGCAGGTAGACTAGACGAAACAGACACACTCACTTCACGCTACAAAGTTTATAGATACAAGTTTATTTCTAAACCCGCTGGAGGTCAAAGTAACACGTCGCACGATCTACAAATGAACTTCATTGAAAGCTCCGCAGACGAAGTTCCTTGCTTAGGTCCCTCATCCCCTGAAACTTTATAAAGCTAGTATGGGTTTGTGTGCTCGTGGCTAAACAGGCTCATTAGGTGGCCAAAGTCATGTAGAACACACGCATGCACACACACATACAAAACTTTCGTTATGTCAGCCTGTAGGTTGATCCTGCCTTGAGTTGCAGGTCGACCTTTTTTGTTTTTGGTTGTATGCGGTTGGCAAAGTGATTAAGTTGTGTTGCGGTTTTTATGCCACAACGCTCCATTAAACGTAATTTAGCTGTTGTCCCTATGGTTTTGTGGCAATTTGTTGTTCGTTTAAAAAAAGTACACTGAAAAATATTTCTGTTGTAAATTAAGAAATTTTAAAATTTCGATTTTTCGATTAAAAAAAAAAAAAAACAAGTAAGGAAAGGGCTGTCTTCGACCGTGCCGAAGACTTTATACCTTTCATGAATGCGCATCACGGTGTTAAGTGTCCGATCCTTACTTACAATTAGTACAAACTCTGCAAAACTGATAATTTAGAGAGACATAGCCCAAACCCCATTTAGCTATATTACATACATAATAAGTTATAGTCCAAAACCGATGCGTTGTGTTGCTGCGATCTTGCTGATTTCGACGGATGATTGATCTCATGCAAAATGGCGGCTTCATACCAGTGGCCATGCGGACTACTTCCACCCTTTCACTGAATGTTATTATGAATCTGTACCCAGTCGATATTGTAGAAAAAATAGGTGCAGTTCGGGCTGCAACTAGGCTCCGAGACGCTGGACATAAACTCGCGCCAGGTTGCTATTTGTTCAGTAATTAATCATCAATCATCAGTGAAATTAGAATTTATTTTTATCGATTGTTATATTAAAATTTAGAATTAGATAGATTTTATTTTATTTTATTTTCAGTTTTATTTATAAGTCTACAGATTGAACAAATCTTACAGACTAAATATGACAAATATAAAGTAAAATATAATGAACATTATAGCATGAGCCTAAGCGTAATTGGTATGCATACATACTAGAGTTGGTCGATTTATATGGACGAAAGTTAACCGATATCGCGCCATCGATTTTTCAATAGGTTTTGGGCTCAGGAAAAAAAAGTTCCACTACGCATACCCAAAAAAATAATTTTCGAGCATGCGAAATTAAATTTTTTTGACTTTTTCGACTTTGATTTTTAAGGTTTTTTTCATGACCTACTAAAAAAGTGTTCATTTGATTTTAAAAGTTTCATGTATACCCTGTCCGACCCAAAAATGTCCGCTAAAAACGTTGGCGATAACAGTTTTTTGAAAAAAAATGTTATTTTCGGGTTTTGGAAAAGTCGATTTTTCGACCAATACAAGTCCCAAAACGCGAAAATAAAATTTTTTTTCAAAAAAACCGTTATCGCCAACGTTTTTAGCGGACATTTTTGGGTCGGACAGGGTATACATGAAACTTTTAAAATGAAATGAACATTTTTTTAGTAGGTCATGAAAAAAACCTTAAAAATCAAAGCCGAAAAAGTCAAAAAAATTAAATTTCGCAGGCTCGAAAATTATTTTTTTGGGTATGCGTAGTGGAACTTTTTTTTTCTGAGCCAAAAACCTATCGAAAAATCGATGGCGCGATATCGGTTAATAAATCGACGCAGTCTAATACATACATATATAAACAATAAATTGTTCAGAGTATTTAGAGAGAGTATTAGTTGAGTATTTTGAAAAATATTGTAAGAAGCTTAGCATATCAAGTTTGACTTATAAATTTTGCTTAATAATAGCTAGTCGAATCTTTTGGCTGTGTTGAACTAACTGGATGGTTGGAGAGGACGTGTCTCCAATCCACCCTCTCATTCGATTGATGTAATCATTAAAAGTAGTATGTAGATATCTTTTAATTAAGAAAAGCAAGTCAGAGATGTCAATGTTACTGCAATGATTATTGAAATCCTGACACAAACTACGAAAAGGCTCGTGCGACTCAAATTTCGATCTGCAAGTGTTAAAAAAAATCGTTTGAGAATATTTCGACGGTCTGAGAGGGGAATTCAACATAATCGTGCCAAGCAAGAATGGAATATTCACTATGCCTTTCAAAAGTTTCGCCATGAACAAAACTCCAAGCATTTCTCGACGGCTTTGTAATGTAGGCAGCTGTAGAAGTTTTAGACCGTTGCAGTATGAAGCAAGGTTCCTCGATGGATACTTTTTAAGTATGGAAAACAACCTACTTAAAAAAGGTGAGTTAAAATCAGTATATGATGCTGTTCTGGAAGAATATCTCGAATTGGATCATCTGGAAAAAACAAATTCATATGAGAAAATAACCCAAGGTAAATATACCTCATTTTACCTTCCCCATCACGCCGTGCTAAGACCTGACAAAAAAACCACAAAGGTCAGAGTAGTCTTCAACGCCTCAAAATCCACAAGCTCCGGTAACTCTCTTAATGATGTGCTATACACCGGTCCCACATTACAACCCGATTTAATGCTCCTCATATTAAATTGGCGTATGTATAAATACGTTTTCAATGGTGATGTCGAAAAAATGTACAGACAGATTCTGGTACATAAAGACGATCAAGATTACCAGCGTATAATATTTCGAAACTCACCAGATAGTCAAATCCTTGACTATAAACTCAAAACCGTGACATTTGGCGTCAATTGCGCCCCCTTCTTAGCAATTCGAACGCTGCACGAACTAGCAGATGAACTAAGGTTCAAATACCCCAAAGCAACCCCGGTGTTAAAAACGCAGACATATGTGGACGACATCCTGTCGGGAAGCCACAGCATCCCACTTGCTTGCGAATCACTATCCCAAGTGATAAAAGCCCTCAGCTCAGCAGGGTTCCGCCTAAAAAAGATTACTGCAAATCACCCCGAAATACTCCAGAATATAAATAGATCCAGATCACCTACTGGACTCAAATTTCCTAGTTTTTGAAAAGGAGAGTACAACAAAAACTCTTGGCATTCAATGGAATGCCATTACAGACAAATTCTCATATACCCTTGAGTCAATAATGGCCATATCAGCCAAAACAAAACGGCAAATCCTGTCTTCTGTGGCAAAACTTTTCGACCCCGCAGGATGGCTCGCGCCAGTAATGATCCAAGCAAAAATGCTTATTCAAGATCTATGGCTAGACGGAACTGATTGGGACGAGTCAGTGAAACCATTGCGCTTGCAGAAATGGTCCCAATTCGCGAACGATTTACACTCCATCTCGCAGATACAGATACCTCGATGGGTCAACTTTTCTCCCGACCACCAAGTTGAAGTACACGGATTCTGTGATGCATCCGAAAAGGCATATTGCGCGACTATATATGTACGCACCCAACTTGGTGGCAAAACAAATTGCCAATTGCTAGCCGCAAAAAGTAAGGTCGCCCCTCTAAAGACCGTAAGCCTACCACGGCTTGAGCTATGCGGCGCACTCCTCCTAGCCAAATTAGCCTCAACCGTACGAAACCATCTAAATCTTAACGATAGCAAACTGTATCTGTGGTCTGACTCGGAAATTGTGTTAGCCTGGCTTGAAAAACCACCCCACACTTGGAAGACGTACGTTTCCAATCGTACTGCTCAAATCCTCGATCTAGTCGGGCCAGCCACTTGGCGACATGTAGCCAGTGGTGATAATCCCGCTGATCTTGGCACAAAAGGTTGCAACCCCCTGCAACTAACCACCAGCTCCCTATGGTGGAATGGCCCCAACTGGCTAACAGAGTCGCCAGACTCCTGGCCACATTCTATCGCTCGAAATATAATACCACCAGAAAGTCGAAAAATTGAGTGCTTTCACACCAGTGCGGATGAACCCGACATCTTCGAAAGATTTTCGTCTTTCCCACGAGCTATGCGAGTTGTTGCATACATGTTTTTATTTGTCGAGCGCATGAAGAATAAGGTCCACAAAATGCCTAACCCTCCACAGGCTACTCTGAACCACCATCTCCTACAGAGAGCAAAGGTATCCCTGATCATGGCCACCCAATCACGCTACTTCAGCCGTGACATATCAATGCTAACATCATCCAAGCCCATTGATAAAAGGAGCGCACTATTAGTCCTGAATCCGTTCCTGGATCCCAAGGGCCTCCTTCGCGCTAATGGCCGACTCGCAAACTCGAGCCTTTCATATAACGAGAGGTACCCAATAATAATTCCGGAGAAGTCCCCATTCGCTTCTCTTTACCTAAACTTCCTCCATCTTTTAATGCTTCACGCCGAACACCGTTTGATGCAACAAATGATCCGGCAAGAGTTCTACATCCCACGTCTAAAGCCGCAAATCAAAAAGTGCATATTTATGTGTAAAGCTTGTACCATACACAAACAAAGGATGCGGACTCAGATCATGGCAGCTCTTCCCCCCGAACGCTGCAACTTTGCTCCACCCTTTACCACCACTGGTGTTGACTTTGCTAGGCCTTTCCAGATAAAGGCCTCCACGTTAAGGACTTCCATCTACATAAAGGGTTATGTGGCTGTCTTTGTTTGTTTCACTACAAAAGCAGTCCACCTCGAGCTATATTCTGATCTCACGACCCCAGCCTTTCTCGCGGCATTCGCTCGCTTTGTCGGACGGCGAGGATTTCCTGCCAGAATGATGAGCGATAATGGTAAAACCTTTGTCGGAGCCAAAAGAGCAACAGAAAGACACTTTGTGAAATTCGCGGAAGAAGTTTCCCCCGAAATCATAGCCAAATACGCACCCCAAGGTATAGATTGGCAATTCATCCCCCCGAGCGCCCCGCACATGGGTGGATTGTGGGAATCCGCCGTTAAGAGCTTCAAAATACATTTCAAAAAGGTCGCTGGAACTCAAAAGTTCAATTTTGAGGAGTTCACCACGCTCCTTACTCGAATCGAAGCCGTTCTCAATTCACGGCCCCTCTCTGCACTCTCGCAAGACCCCTCCGATTTTACTGCCCTCACACCCGGGCATTTCCTTACAGGAGCACCACTTCTGGCCACCCCTGAGCCACGTGCTAACTCTCTTTCACTTTTAAATAGATGGGAACGAATCAAAGCGTTACAACACGAATTCAGCCACCGATGGAAGGAGGAGTATCTCAAAGACCTCCATAAACGATACCGGTGGAAAGACACACAAAAGGCCCCAAATATTGGAGAATGTGTCCTTATAAGCGACGAGTGTCTCCCCCCAACAGAATGGCGACTTGGCCGCATCGAAAAGGTTCATCATGGCCCCGATGGTCATATCCGAGTCGTAGACCTCCGTACTCAGAACGGAGTTCTGACTAGACCCCTCGTCAAACTATGCTTTTTGCCCCATAAAGATGAAGATCCCCATTTCTCCCATTAAATCAAATCTCCAAGTCGAGAAGGTTTAGATATACCAAATAGTCACAACTATACCCCATATAAAATCTCACTCAGTTAAAAAGCTGCCTACCCTTAGCCTGCAAACCCATATAAAACACAAACTCTCATGGTAAGTTCCTCAACGCAGAAAGTAAAAATTGTTTTTGTACCGATTCCAATTTATCGGAATTGATCTAATAACGCGGGTTCCATGCTTATGAAGCATATTCCAAAATCGGTCCTACTAACGAGGTAAAAAGCGGTTTAGTAATATAAGGATCCTTGAATTCCTTCGACCAACGTTGTTTATACTTAATTTTTTTTTTTAAATATTTTTTTCCATAACATAAGGCCGTCGTTGTGTAGTGGATCCTTGTCGGAGCTATAGCTTTTACAGCTGGAGGCTTCATAGAATTACGTTTCTCTCTGTGCATCCTAGCCTTACCCATCTCTACCCATTCTTGCTCTGCGCTATTTCGGTTGTTCTTTTTATGTTTGCTTAATTTTTCGCATATTTCGTTTTATAACTTTAGCTTGCATTGCCTTATTCGAGCACTAACGGGGTACCTTAAGCACGCACAACCACACGCACTTGCACCATGCCATAACGAAACACTTGTGTGTTCCTCCTAAGAGCCGATATTATGATAAAGTGACCTCTTTGGTTATTATTTATGGCCTATTAGTAAGGTGTGCGCGTCCACATCGCACATACAAACATCTAAGCGCACATATGACTGCTTGACTCTCCGTTCGCCAAGGGACCACACCACATCACTAGAGTCAATAATTTGCCGCTTTTTGTCCACACGAACACCCAAAAACTAGGCAAGGCAGTCTTTCAAAATTCCAAGCTACGACCGTTGTATACGGGGGTAAATAAAAAAAAAACGAAAAAACCAAAAACATCAAACGCTTAGCAGCAGCAAATGTTGAAAGCCCATCGATTTTGACTCAATCAGCACCAAAGATTTTTGGTTTACCACTCGGTTGGTTTTTCACTTTGTTGTTGAGTTGATGAGTTAATAGGAATCAGGTTACATACAAGTTACCTGATCAACTAAACAGATCGATCGTTCGATCGTCTGAGGGATGCAATGCAACCAAACCTTCATGCGAATGGACAACTTTACTGAAGAAGCCAATTATGGTGGTCTTATCCTGCGCTCTTCTCTTTTTTTTTTTGGAGTTTGTGTTCCATGATTTTGACTTGAAAAATGACTTCATATTTGTTGCATGTTGATATTAATTTTTGTGTTGTTTTTGCTATTGGGTTTGTTGTCATCTTATAGCAATTTTTGGCAGCTACACAAAAGCTAAATACAGGCTGATGCGTGCTTGTTGTTGTTCTTCGTGGTATTAGCTCATTGTTGGCATTGACAGCTTTAATTAACTCATCCGCATCAGCGTTGTGTGGTAGACATTTTATATCCGTTTAATATTTCGCGGTTATGGCATTTTGTTCATACTTGGTTTTTTTACTTATTTCATGTCTTGAAGATTTCTTACGTCTTAGGTACGCATGCGCATTGCTGAACCCTTTTGTAGGTAGATCCGGCATTCTGTTCGCTAACAAGGCTTTCGTCAGACTTCTTTCTTGTTAATGAATTGGCCAAGATGAGGCATCTGTGCGTATTCATAACATCAAAATTTGTGGCATAGAAGCATTCTTCGGCTAAAGGGAGTATTTAAGTTGATTTAATATGAGGCAATCTGAAATGGAAAGTTTGTTCTTGCAAGTCTGGATTAATGTTGCCGATTTTGAAGCTCTTCCTACTTTGGATTGGCTAGGATATGATTTCTATCTGTGTTGACCGTCGTCTTTGCTGGCGAAGTACCGTTCCGTTGAGTTCTATTCTCGTAATCGCTCTAAGGATAGTCGATTATGGTTCTGTTCTGGTTTTCCATTGTCTTGTAATCTTGCGGTTATTTATTCCAGCAGGAGGATGCGCGAGAGCTGACGCATGACTTTGTGGATTATGCGTACTGAGGTAGATTGAACAAAATGGCAGCAGATCGGTTTTATCCACAGAACCTCGGCTACCGTCCGCTTTTCTGTACCTCACGAGTTTTATTTTGGTTTATTTTATTTTTTTTTTTATTTAGGTTTACTTTATCTAATTTCGTTTTATTTTATTTTATTTTATTTTATTTTATTTTATTTTATTTTATTTTATTTTATTTTATTTTATTTTATTTTATTTTATTTCATTATACTTTATTTTGTTTTATTTTATTTTATATTATTTTATTTATTTTATTTTGTATAGCAACAATTCAATTGAATTGAATTGTTGTTTTTACGGCCTGTACATTTGCAGAGTACCATGACTATATTTAAACGAGCTCAAGGCCAATTATAATAATTGTTATTTCTTATTTGTCAAAATAATTATTGTTCTTTATGTTTTTAAAATAATATAAAATAAAATAAAAATTAAATAAAACAAAATAAAATAGAATAAAATAAAATACAATAAAATAAAATAAAATAAAATGAAATAAAATAAAATAAAATAAAATAAAATAAAAGAAAAGAAAAGAAAAGAAAAGGAAATAAAAGAAAAGAAAAGAAAGGAAAAGAAAAGAAAAGAAAGGAAAAGAAAAGAAAAGAAAATAAAATAAAATAAAATAAAGTACAATAAAATAAAATAAAATAAAATAAAATAATGTATAATTAAAAAAAAAAAAAATAAAATAAAGTATAACAAAATAAAATAAATTAAAGTACAATAAAATAAAATAAAATAGAATAAAACAAAATAAGGTAAAATAAAATAAAATATAACAAAATAAAATAAAATAAAGTACAATAAAATAAAATAAAATAAAATGAAATAAAACAAAGTATAATAAAATAAAATAAAATAAAATAAAGTATAACAAAATAAAATAAAATAAAATGAAATAAAATAAAATAAAATAAAAGAAAAGAAAAGAAAAGAAAAGAAAAGGAAATAAAAGAAAAGAAAAGAAAAGAAAGGAAAAGAAAAGAAAAGAAAAGAAAGGAAAAGAAAATAAAATAAAATAAAATAAAATAAAGTACAATAAAATAAAATAAAATAAAATAAAATAATGTATAACAAAATAAAATAAATTAAAGTACAATAAAATAAAATAAAATAGAATAAAAC
>OX465289.1:15490000-15522500 GCA_949987695.1 Merzomyia westermanni
TCTTATCTGCTTCCCAGCGGCATCTTTAATACCCATTGTGTACTCACATTAACGCTAAAGCCTAATTGTCTGCTTAAACTCTGCGTGCTTTTTTTTATTCTTTTACGCTTTTGGGTAGTGAAAAGTGAAACCAAAAAATAATCGGAAAAAATGAAAAAAAGTGTGGAAATTAAAAACTTTCGCAAAGTTTGCGCCACAAAGCGTTGCCGCCTGTCCACTTCATTGATCAAATCTACAGCTCGTTTTGCATAGAGTGAATTTCGAGTGCTGCTTGATGAAGGAGACTTTGTGTCGCTCAATGTCCCTGGAAGACATTGCAAAGAGCAGCGTACAGGCTGATCGAGCATCTAATTTATTCAACCATGAGCTCAACTCTTGTCCATATATATGTATATACTTCTTCATCAGTTGCCCACTACATTATATACGCTTGTCAGCCTACCTTTTTTCTATCGGTCCGATCCGTCAAAATCAATGGCGCGCTCTGTGTGCAACATGCCAAGCCGACATGCAGATC
Source organism: Merzomyia westermanni (assembly GCA_949987695.1). Classification (NCBI taxonomy): domain Eukaryota; kingdom Metazoa; phylum Arthropoda; class Insecta; order Diptera; family Tephritidae; genus Merzomyia; species Merzomyia westermanni. The sequence goes on from OX465289.1 coordinate 15,490,518, forward strand.
CGCTTAAAGATTTGTGCTTATTTCTTTAAGCTGTCTGTCGGTCATCGTGTGATCCTTTTGTTTTAAACAACTCAACTGACTGATCTGACTGACTAACATCCGTGCGGCTTCCTTTTTGGAAAGAAAATAAAAATAAAAATTGTATGAAATCTGCAAATCCTTTTATTTTACGGCTCGTTTGATTTTTGAGTTGTGTGAATTACAATCGCGGACAGTTTTTGATGTGCTCTCGCATAAAATGAAGGAATGCGTAGCGTTAAGCTTGGAAGTATATTTTTGGGAACTTTTTGTTGGTTTTTGATTTTATTTTTTCTTGGTCCGCAAAAGATTGTGGTCATTTGATTTCAAATTAGCTATGCTCAATTAGCTTCGAATTTTTTTTTTAGAAAATCTCACGTATTTAAGTGACGGATTATGTGTTTGGTAGATTCTTCACCCGAAGACCATGCAACCTTTTGCTTCAATGACCTTTGTTTCCCGGAGTAACCAATTGAGAAGAACTATTGTGGCCATAATTAACACAATGTGAGAGAGCGCAACAACTTTATAGAGCTTAGGCTGGAAGTGCACTATGTCGATGATTTTAGATGACTACAGAACTGTTTGGCCCAACTCAGACTTCGGAACGTTAATCAAAATGGAACCAGGTCGTGAGATTTGTAAGTTAAATGAAATGGCTGGCATTATTGAGAGTTAATGACTCTTACCGAAACATATCTCATAAGCTTGCTTATGACCTTCCACATAAAGTATTTGTGCCGCCATAATGTTCAGGGAGCGGATTTTTGAACGCCTTCATTACATTTCTAGTTAGCATTTTTTTATATGCGAGACGTACTTTGTCTTAGCTTCGTTTTCCCTAGACATTTTTGACACCACTTTGTTCAGAAAAAGCGCTCCCGTCGCACTATCACTTTCACTATCTCTATCACTATCACTATAACTATCACTATAACTATCACTATCATTATCATTATCATTATCATTATCATTATCATTATCATTATCATTATCATTATCATTATCATTATCATTATCATTATCATTATCATTATCATTATCATTATCATTATCATTATCATTATCATTATCATTATCATTATCATTATCATTATCATTATCATTATAATTATCACTATCACTATGACTATAACTAAGACTGTCGCTATCACTATCACTATCGCCATCTTTATCACTATGACTATGACTGTCACTATCACTATCACTATCACATTACTTCCAATCTCACAAAACAATACTACTACCGCTCTCCCAAGGACACTCACTAACACTCTCAGTCTCCCTCCTTTTGCATTGCTTCAAGCCGCTTCTTTTTCTTGCGTGCTTAAATATTCTAAATGATCGGCTTACATTATAGGGAATTTAATTGTTTCGAGTTGCTCTCACTCTCACTGTCACTTTCACTATTACTCTTTCATATGCAGGTGTGTTCTTAATGCGAATTTCCACTTCAATACCACATATTTCATTGTAAAAATTTCTAATCAGTTAATTCTTATATTCCGCAAAAAGAAATAAAACCAAATGCTTCAATAAAAACAATGCAAATAATAAATATGTTTACCAATCATAAAAGTAAATACTTAGCTATTTGCAATTAATGATTCCATATTTTTTATTACTTTTCCTTTTCAGTAGAAATTCTCATTGCGTTTGGCAGCAAATAAAATGATATTCGATGATTTCTATGGCTATTAAGTGAACTTGTTTACAAATTTAAATTCTTATTTAAAACTGTATAATGCAATTGCAAATCATTAGAAATTATTGGATTATTCTGAGAATTGATTTGAAATGTGGTTGCGCTTAAGTGACAGTCCATATTTCACAAATATTATAGCGCTTTTGTATGGCTGTCTGTATGTGCACTTAAAAAAGTCAATAAATAAAAATAAAGTTCACTCGTTATAAATATTGACTAAAATAGGCGCGGCTTGGAATCTTACTGTACTTGTATGTATATAAGTATTTCCCCCCAAACAAAAAAACACCTCCTTATAGGACACCATACTTTGTTCGATTGATGTCATGAGCCATGAGGTGCTTATTTCTTTAGTGAAACCACCTTATCCATAACGTTTCAAGGATATCTAAATCAATAGGAATGATGCCCCATTTACTGCCTGATTCGAAACTTAAGAATAAACCGTTGTTAACCTATAGCTTTTAGAGGATAAGTGAATCTATAGGTTATCAAGCAATCAGCGTTTCTTCGGCTTTCCTTACTACTCATGTACTCGCTCAACATTTTTTGCTGGGTATATTTCACTACCTTAGCTGTTTGTGTGACTTTAAGGAAGTTATGGGCGAATTGAGTTACGAATATTGTTCATATTAAGCTCGGCGGGTGGTAACTCTGCTTGAAGTGACAAGTGCACGAATAAAATGTTATGCAGCTGCTTAGGTTATTGATTTGTAAATCCAATATGTATACATAAATTTCTGATTTCTACGCTTACTGATATAGTTTACTACTTACACACTAAAGTATCGGTAAATCATACATTTATTCGTCAGTTCACCTAATGATAGGCCCGACTATCCAGTTCTTAATACCAGATGATTTACTCTAACAAATTTTTCTAAACCATACACAACTACTGCAAATAAATAACTTTTCATTCAAATATCTACATTCTATAGCCCAACAATTAATTAATAGAAATCAACAACATCGCATAATACACACAAATACACTTCAACTTAAACTCTTACTGAAATATGCGCTGTAAAATAGTCTTATTTACATAAAATATTAAAATTGCTTTAACTAAGTGAGCCTGCAAAGCCTTTGTAACAAAACACAAGCACTCAGAAATATACTGACTAACGGTAAATCACACTTGCGAAAGATGGTAAACAAATACTAATAGTAATGCCAAAAGACAAAACTGCTTGAAGGCCTTATATCACTCAAGAACGTGACTGAAATATTTATAAGTTTATTCTAGTCGTTTGGAACAGCTTCACATTTAATAAATTCAATTAAAATAAGATAAAAGAAAATAAAATAAAATAAAATAAAATAAAATAAAATAAAGTAAAGTAAAATAAAATAAAATAAAGTAAAACAAAACAAAACAAAATAAAATAAAATATAATGAAATGAAATGAAAAAAAATAAAAAAAATAAAATAGAACCAAATACAAAAATATAAAATAAAATAAAATAAAGTAAAACAAAATAAAATAAAATAAAATAAAATAAAATAAAATAAAATAAAATAAAATAAAATAAAATAAAAGAAAATAAAGTAAAATTAAATAAAATAAAATACAAAAAAATAAAATAAAATAAAGTAAAACAAAATAAAATGCAATTAAATAAAATAAAATAAAATAAAATAAAATAAAATAAAATAAAATAAAATAAAATAAAACAAAATAAACTAAAATAAAGTACAATTAAATAAAATAAAATGAAATAAAATACAAAAAAATAATATAAAATAAAGTAAAACAAAGTAAAATAAAATACAATAAAATAAAATAAAATAAAATAAAATTAAATAAAATAAAACAAAATAAAATAAAATAAAATTAAATAAAATAAAATAAAATAAAATAAAATAAAATAAAAAAAAATAAAAAAAAAAAAAAAAAAAAAAATAAAATAAAATTAAATAAATAAAAAAATAAAATTAAAATAAAATAGAACAAAATGCAATAAAATTAAATAAATAAAAAAATAAAATAGAACAAAATGCAATAAAATAAAAAAAGTGAAATAAAATAAAATAAATGAAAATAACGTAAAATAAAATAAAGTAAAATAAAATAAAATAAAATAAAATAATATAGAAAATTAAATTAAATAAAATATAAAAAAAAAATATAAGAATCAAGAGCTTTCTTCACTTCTTGCAACGAATAATGTTTTTTCCCGCATAAATTTTCCAAGTTATGAACATAAGTGAATAAAAAATTTAAACTGATTTTTGTTGGAACGATTTTCCGTCAATTAAAAAATTAAGCAAAAATAAATTTAAATTCTTTGGAACCACTAAGTTTGTTTGTATTTGCAATAGTAACAAAATCTTGATCAAGTCTTGAAAAGTCGGACGAAAAGTGTTAGTGGCATTGGCGCAGCTCACTCAGCATCGTGCAATATGTCAATGAATGTTTTACATAATGACTACGACTTTCAGGATCGACGAAACTAGAAATATACTTTAGATTTGTGCACAAACAACTAAAAGCAGAAACTGTATGCATACTTCAACCAAGAACCGCCTCCCACTCTCCATATAGACTTGTCTAAGCATACTTCAAATCCGTTTTTTTTTTGGTCATTTTTTATTTTCTTGAATAAATTTGCTTTTTCGTTAATTTTTGTGCATAGGCAAAATGTTAAATTTGCTCGGCATGTGCCAGCACTTGAAATCATTGCTTAAACATATTCCCATCACCTGCTGCGACATTAACTACAAAAGCAAGCAAAGTCGCTATCTCGCTTTTAATTTTTGTTCAGCGTTTCGCACGCTTACGACCCCAACGCGATGCGCTGTCTCGTAAGCGAACTATTGCTGCCAATGTCGACTCAACTAGCCATAATGGCAGCAGCGAATACAGTAGAGCATTTGTTTGTTTTTGCTAGAAAAAAATTATGTTAATGAAATTTCGAAACGCAATAATATAACTTTTTGGCATCATAACTTCTAGCTCGAATTCATATTTTCAAATATCATAATTTCATTACTATTGGAATGATCAACATTTCAAATTCAATTCTCCCATGTACCATGTCCTTGTTTAAGAACAAATTTGCTGATGGGTTTTGTCTACAATAACAAGATAGTGTTTTAAATTTGTTTATTATCTTTTCTGGTTTTAAATAAATTCAAAGCCATCACACTGAGAATTGACAAACTCTTAGCATCTAATGAAACTGCATTAACTCGCACTAAGTATTATTAATGTTGTTGTTTAATCGGTATTGCTTGGTTTTCTAATATTTTTTGCAAAAAGTGACTTGCACGCGTATTAATATATATGTATGTGTGCATATCTTATTGAATGTACATAAATATTCTTGTTATGAGTATTTACAATAGGCAACGTATTTGTTAAGTGCATATTTTGTTTAGTCAATAATTACAGCGGCTTTATTTTTTGCCAATTAGTTTGTTTATTTTTAACATTTGCTATTTTTACTTTTTTACTATTATTAAATTTTAATTTTTTTACTTTATTTTATTTTATTTTATTTTTGTTGTTGGTTTTATGGTATGTTCATTTTTTACATTTTTGTAAGTTTAACGAGCTCAAGACCAGTTGATAATAATTAATGGTTAATTATTATTATTTTTGATAAGAGGAAAAATTTAAAGCAACAAACATATACAGGTTATTTTTTTTTATTTTAGTTTTTTTTGTAATTTTTTTTTATTTTCTTTTATTTTATTATATTTTACTTTATTTTATTTTATTTCGTCTTACTTTACTTTATTTTATTATTTTTATTTTTTTTCGACAAGTTGCAGTCAACAATTCCGTCCTGATGATGACTTTAGAGTGAAGTCGAAATATCGACGTATTACATCAATATACAAAATGTTTATTTTATTTTAGTATGGAGCCGCCATTTTGCATGAGATTAACCATTCGTCGGAATCAGCAAAAGCTGAGCAATACAACGCATAGTTTCGATAGTTTCGAAAAATGGGTTTTGGGCTATAAATTTTGCAATTAAAAAGCTAGGAACGTAAAATTTTGCAGGTTTGGTACTTATGATGTATGTAATGTGTGTAGTGAAAATCACCTGCATAACATATAGCTCCCATACAATCGATTGTTCCGATAAATAGGGTTTGGGCTATGTATCTTTAAATTATCAGTTTTGCAGAGTTTTTACTTGTTGTGAGTAAGGATCGGACACTTAACACCGTGATGCGTATCCATGAAAGGTATAAAGTCTTCGGCACAGTCAAAGGCAGCCCTTTCTTTACTTGTTTTATGTTATTTAATTTAATTTTATTTTATTTAATTCTATTTTATTTTATTTTATTTTATTTTATTTTATTTTATTCTAGTTTATTTTATTTTATTTTGTTTGCATTTTATTTGCATTTTATTTTATTTTATTATATTTTACTTTATTTTCTTTTATTTTATTTTATTTTATTTTATTTTATTTTATTTTATTTTATTTTATTTTATTTTATTTTATTTAATTTTATTTTATTTTATTTTATATTTTAAGTCTTATTTCATATACGTACTAGTTGTTTTTTTAGTTTAATTTTAATTTACTTTATTTTATTTTATTTCATTAAATTTGTTTTAAAATTTGATTTTATGTTATTTTGTTTTATTTTATTATATTTTACTTTATTTTGTTTGTTTTACTTTATTTTGTTTTATTTTATTTTATTTTATTTTATTCTAGTTTATTTTATTTTATTTTATTTTATTTGCATTTTATTTGCATTTTATTTTATTTTATTATATTTTACTTTATTTTCTTTTATTTTATTTTATTTTTTTTTATTTTATTTTATTTTATTTTATTTTATATTTTAAGTCTTATTTCATATACGTACTAGTTGAAAGATAGGTTTTTGCGACTGCAGAGCTTTTAAAGGTGTTATTGCTGTTATTGTTGCAGATGCTAGTTTTGTTGATGATGACTGTTGCTTTCATACTATGCCGCACACTTATTTGTGTTTAGTTGATTAGATTTTGAAATACTCCAAATTGCCAACGAATGCGCAAATCGTGAGCAACATAAATGAGTTAAGTCGCAATTACGAGGTTGTATTATTATCACAACACATACACCCTCACACATATATAAATGGGGCATGAAGCTGTATTCAAATTGGACCACCAACATAATGCCAACTTGTACGTTTTGTTATTTCTTTTATTCATTGTGTGGTTGTTATTGTTAATGATTAGATAAAGAGTGATACTTTTTGAAATTTTTATTTTAAATGGTTATAGTGGGTATTAGCAACAAATAACCAGTAGTGTATGCATGCAAACATGTACTAGTTTTTATAAGTTGTAAGTTGCAATAGTTCTTGTACAATGACAACTTGTGATACATAAAGCGAGTTGCCTTGTCTGAAGCCTCACTTGGTTTTTTAGTCCTGCAGGAACTGTTGTTATTGCTGAATGTAATTTTCAGTCCATAGCTTCGTTGAATACCTTAAGAAAGAGCTTAACTTTTTCCTGTACTCTGAATGGGAAGTCCCAACACAAATAGTACTTTGCCATTGGAATATCGCTACCAGCCTAATTTTGGGGGTTGTGATGGAGATCACCTTCCAGTTCTCCCGGATGAGCTCTATATTCTGCTTCGCCTTTAGTTTTAGTGTAGATGCCATCATCATTACAGCAGGCGGCATCCATACTGAGAAAATTGGACCAAGCGATTGTCTGCAGCAAGGAGTATTTTTCAGTGGAGCATTTTACCATGGCGTGAGTTCTCTTTGAAACAGTTTGCCCACTAGCTTTTTCGTAAGACAATTCCGCGTTGTCGCCTTAGAGCATCAAATCATTTCTACAATTAACAATCTTTCCCATCAGCGCTAATTTTTTAGATAATGGATACATGCTACTCAAGAGGGGAGTTGAGCGTCGTCTATGACTTGTTTTTTTTTCGACACCTTCACTGGTGCTTAGTCAGACCATTTCTGCTTCCCGCCTCCTGTGCCTCATCTACAAGCGTCACTGCTTGGACTTAAGATTCTACGGTTTTGGTTGCGGAAATTTTTGGGCTCTTTTGCTCTCCTAGTAAGAAAGAGTAGCAGGATTTTTGTTTTTCATTTTTCTGAGACAGTGGGAAAAATTTCTGTAGCCCCGCTGGGTCTTCCTCCACATTGTTACCGTTTCTTTGCCGGCCCTTGTACTCGCTGCCAATTTGGAAATCTGGGTGGATTCTTTGAATAAAGAGGAGTGCTCGGAAGGAAGTAAGGAGCTGTCGATCTCTTAAGCCTTTACTCCCTTTGCTCATTGCTGCACTCGTTTTCGGAAACCCCATTTCCATCTAACAATTAGATTGACTGATTGAGCAGTTGAACATATTTCTCGCCTCTACCCTGTAACTCTTCTGCAGCTCTATATTCCCCCAGGGGGTAAATAGCCATGCTAACTATTACATGACTTCAAATACCAAACATGCTGTCAGGCTTTGTTTGCAACGCCAACCTTGCTATTATAGCCTACTAATAGCCGAGGGAATTCCACATTAAGCTACAGCCTTGCTTGAGTTATGTAAATTCAAATAGCATTAGGAAAATTAGTACAGTAACAAATGGCATTTACAGACATACATACTTACAAATATACATGCCTATATAATACGCACGTACATATATTTGATAAATAAATATCTGCGCAAATTGTTTATCACGAGCATGTTGAACAATCGTTAACACGTTGCACGTATCGATAATATGTCAAACTAGTGACAGCTCATTGCAATTGCTGAATATTAATACCAACAGCACAACAGCAACAACATTAATAATAATTGACAACAAACACCATTTACCCACAAGAGCAGCATTTACAGCACAGTAGCTACAACAACAATAGCAAAAAACGAAATTTGTTTCATGTTGACAACTATCACGCTTCGCAAAAAAGGCGCCAACATGATTCCTCCGGGCCCAAAGTTTTGTGGGGTGGTTTGTTTATCTGAGTAGTAGGCGTATATACGTCATGTTACTGTAACTCCAAGTCGTCACTGTTATTGCATGTTAACAGACTTGTATAGCCAAAAGTAGTCAATAATTGAAAAACTCCATGGAATAGATTAAGTTGAATAATTTCGAGTGATCGGCCAGTCGATGACAGACAAATTGTTGCTTTGTAGCCACGCTGACTGAGTTGGCGTATGCTTTCGCCAGTTTCGTGGGTTGGTGCTAAATGTGCCTGGCATTTCCCGGGCATAGCTCATAGCACAAAGTGTTGTGTGCATTGAATTTTTAATAAACTTAATTGACAGTCATTCAAATGGCTGTGGCGAGCGCCAGCAATTATAATTAGGTTTCGTACACACTCACAAACATATATACATAAAGTATATAGGTATGCTAACGATTGATAGTAAACGATAATTTTGCCCATTTAAATAGAGTTAAAATCGATAACATACTTTTTACATACGTGCTTTTTCACTTTAAAGCCAGGGTGGGAAAGGATGGAATCTTAAATTTATGTACAGGATACATATGTTTACATATCAAACCCCATTAGTACTTGGTACTTTTTTTATACCTTTTATGAACACGAAATAGTATTATAACTTTGGTCCGATGTTTGTAAGTATGAGAAGAAGAAGAGATAGACCCACCAATAAGTATACCGAAATGATCAGGGCGATGAGCTGAGTCGATTTAGCCATGCCCGTCTGTTTGTTTGTATGCAAACTTGTCCCTCAGTTTTTGAGATATCTTGATGAAATTTATTATGGAGCCGCTATTTTGCATGAGATTAATCATTTGTCGGAATTAGCAAGATCGGAGCAATACAACGCATATCTCCCATACAATCGATAGTTTCGATAAACGGGTTTTGGGCTATAAATTTTGCAAATTAAAAAGCTGAGAACGTAAAACTTTGCAGGTTTGGTACTTATTATGTATGCAATGTCTGTAGTGAAAGTCAGCCAGATCGCACCAACATAACATATAGCTCCCATACAATCGATTGTTCCGATAAATGGGGTTTGAGCTATGTATCTTTAAATTATCAGTTTTGCAGAGAATTTACTAATTATGAGTAAGGATCGGACACTTAAAACGGTGATACGTATTCATGAAAGGTATAAAGCCTTCGGCACAGTCGAAGACAGCCCTTCCTTACTTGTTTTTAATTCCCTTAGGTTCATATGAATGTTTATGTGCAAAAAGGGGAAAAAACTTATATCGCTGCCTGAAGCTCTTAATTTTACAGTAAATTAAAAGGGGTTTAATGCTACACATGATTCTATATTTTTTTTTATTTTTTTAATTTTATGATATTTTATTTTACTTTATTTCATTTTATTTTATTTCATATTATTTTATTTCATATTATTTTATTTTATTTTTTTTTAATCTTATTTTATTTAATTTAATTTTGTTTTATTTTATTTTACTGGACACTGAGAAAATGAACATGGCATAGACATCTGATAATTCGGCTCGCGCGCTTGCTATCTAAGTACAATCGTCGACCTAAGAGAAAACATGGCCGCTGCCTAGCACGTGCTACAAGCGGTGTAAGTAAGTGTGAGTGCTGTAGTGAGGCGAAGAAAGAAGAGGGCTTTTGTGGAAAAAATGTAAGCGAAGGAGAGTGAGATACTGGATTGTGGGAATAATCATCAGCCTAGTTAACGTCGCATGTAAGTTTATTCTGCGATGGACCTTTATTCTCTGGCCTGGATGAAAGAGCTAAAGAAGTGAGTCTTGCTAAGTATTTGTTTTCATAAAATAAAGAGTATTAGGAAAACAATTTCTCCTGAAGACTACTAGATGCAAGTGGGCGTCTGCCTTAGATCAAGCGGCTCGCGTTGGTTTTGGGATCCACCGCATCAAACCCAGCTTCAATGATAACTAAACATGCCTCGGATATGGAAACCCTCATTTAAATAACCACGTTTTGAAACGTTTTAGAGATTACGAAATTAGGTCATGCACCTGAAATGTGCGGTCCGTTAATGTGGCAAGGCCCCTGACTGGCTGGTTGATGTCCTAATGAAGACAAAGACTGACATCACCGCCAAACTAGGAATGATTTGGGGGTTGGGGGGCAAGGAAATATTGCCATTGCACCTTGCGACGTCTACTGGACTGGTCATGCAGATAAGTATAGATTTGGTGTCCGTCACCAAGTACTGTCGTTCACACTTGTGCTTCTTTAACATCTCTTTTATCTTAGCACATGCGCCGACGGAAGAAAGGACGACTTGGACAATAATGCATTCTACTATATCAAAGTCGTGGTTGGTGACATCAGCGCCAGGGTGGGTAAAGTTCAGGGGGGAAGTTCAGCCGGGACTATGAGATTTCAACAAATCGTTTTAGTCTGATCGACTTTGCTCGCGCCCGAAACATGGTCGTATCCAGCATTAACATTAGACACGAAAATATCCATCAGGCTAAATGGCTGTCCCCCGGTTCGAAAAGACGCAAAAAGATCGACTTAGTTGTGATAGACGGAAGGTATGCTTCCGGCATTTTAGATGTTTGCACGATTTGAGGACATAACATAAACTGCACTGCTGCACTTTGAGAGCGAATGCAGCGAGGACTGTGTGTTAGCGCTATCGTAAATTGAAGAGAGAGGCGGGCTGGCTTTTTCGGACTACAAAAACGGCTGAAGAGCGTGAGTATGAAAAGCTTGAGATGCTGTAAAATGGGAATATCACTCGAAACTTCTATCAAAAAATACGGCGAATTACTGAGGGGTTTAAGCCCGGGACGAGCTCTTTGAAAAATCAGAACGGCGACCTGGTAACCGATGTTCCGAGAGTACTAAAATTATGGAGGGATCACTTCTCTGACAATGGCGAACCCGACTCCACAATCGAAGATGATAAAATTAATGTTCCCCAACCCGACTATGACGAGGTGCCGATAGCAATATCCCGATTGAAACATAATAAAGGAGCGGGTGCAGATAACATGTCTGCAGAGCAAGTTAAACACTTCGGCTAGGAGTTGGTAAGGCGCTTGTATCAGATTCTATGCGGAATAAGGTCGATTGAACGCATGCCTGAATATTAGAATCTAAGAGTTCTCTCCCTAACTCATAGGAAGGGATCTTGCAAACTGCGTCAACTATCGCGGAATCAGCCTTTCAATTATCGTGTTCTATCTATCAGGCGTATTATGATAAAGACGTGAATAGAATGATTTGTCCTGACCAGTGTGGCATCAGACCTGAAAAATCCACCATCGACTTGATTTTGACAATGCACTAAATCTTAGAAAACACCCGTGAGAAAAGAATTGACACACAACAACTCTTTGTGCAAATGAAATAAGTTTTTCAAACAAATCAATCGAATGAAAATTCCCACCTGATCTTAAATGTCTGTACTTGTTATTGTTGTATGTACTTGTATAGGTATGCACATGCTGCATATTTCAAATAGATGACAATTAGTGGGTGAGGTTGCTGTCACATAATTCGTCATCAGGAATTCCAAGCTTTATTATTGTCTTTGTCTATTAAATCGTATAGTCATTTTAAACGTTTTCCTGATTATAAAACGTTAGATTTGCAAACCGCGCTACAACTGTCAAAGTGGCTGACATTCTAACTCTGACATTTGAAACATTCATAAGTACACTGTGGAAAATTATTGAGTTCATATTGGAAATTACTATAAAACCATGCAGTGCAGTTTTCTCAGCTATGTGAGACTTAAAATAAGAGAGTAATAATTTAGATGTTCAAACGGATAATTTAAATTTAATTACGCTTGAAATCAACAATTTTTCATTGCAATGAATTAAGTTCGTGGAGCTTGATTAAAACTTTGCATTACAAAATCATTTCTTTTATTAACAACAAAATGCAGAGGTTCATCAGTTATAGTAAAACACGGGTTGGTTCAAATAATTCTTCGTTGAAACAGCTGGAGCACTGTGAACCACTTTAAAGTTATTTAAAAAAATTTTAAAACAACACTTATGAATTTCTTTCACTGTAGCAGTGACGCGCGCAAATCATTAGTGTGGCCTGACAATTAAATAACAATAAAAATCTTTAGCTGTCAACTGACTGCACTTGCAAATTGTATGCCCATATAGACGTGAGGCCAATAAAATTTATCACAAGTGACGCAGGTATAAAAATGTTTGTAATTTCCTGGAAATATTTCATAGATACATGAACTAAGAAGAAGATTGAATAATCTGCGTTTATTAGAAGCCCACCTGTAATTTGTTAGGAATACAGCGTTTATAAAAAGGAACAAGTAAAGAAATCTATGTTCGGGTGGAACCGAACATTAAATACTTGATAGTAATCTATTATGGCATACCAATTTATGCAGGTCTATTTTAATACTTTTCAGTTCGTATTATTTCAATAAAAAACTTCTGGTATGACTTTTAAGTGATAAATTAATTTATTTGTATATAAATCGCTTCCATACCAACCTCTGCTTATCAAATTTTTTCAAAATATCAATACATGCTTTTAAATAGACAGACGGACAGGCCGACAGGCGAACGGAGAGACGGACGTGGTTAATTCGACTCAGCTCATCGTCCTTAATATTTAGTTTACTTATTGATGGGCCCATATCTCTCTTTTCTCATACTTACAAACATTTTATGTTCATGAAAATATGAAAATCAAAAAAGGTATATAACTTTCCCTATTGCAGTGAGGTATTAACAACTTGGCGAATATTTTACTTATGTGTTATCCGATTTGCCTAATTTTTGGCAGTCTTATATTACATACTATTAAGAAGCAGCTGACCAATTTTGATTAAAATATCTAGTTTAAACTACTAGCAATCGCCTTTGAAAATAGCAGAATTTTTATTCTGAAAAGTGGACGGCGCCACACCTACATAAAAAGTTTTTTAGAATAATCCACTATAAAAGGGGCGGGAACATGCCCACTTTCAATAACTTATATTTTTCGACTTTCTTCGTTCACGGACACTTTGAAAGTGAAATATAAATGATGTAAAGCTATTTAATGCAAAGTTATTGCCTATTGAATATATCTATGATCCTTTTCAAAATCTCTCGTATAAAAGTGGGCGTGGTTCTAAGCCAATTTCGTCAATTTTTTTCCAGAACATACCTTGTATTAAAATAATTATGTGTGCTGAATTTCCTTTCGATATCTTGAACGGTTTTTGATTTATGATTAATATTATTTCTCAATTTGACTTAATCAAAAGTGGTCGGTGCCACACCCATTTACAAACATTTCTTGAAAAATTTATTTTTCGCCTTAACATTAATGTACACACCAAATTTAGTCCTTATAAGTGTATTATGTACTGAATAATCACAAAATATTCTATATATAAAAAGTGGGCGTTGCTATCCTCCGATTTCACCCATTTTTAATAGCGCTCGGAGATGAGTGCCAAGGAACCTGCATACCAAATTTCACTAAGATATCTCAAAATTTACTAGAGTTATCGTGCTAACAGGCGAACGGACGGAGGGATGGATGGACGGACATGGCTTAATCAATTTCTCTTTTCCTCCTGAACAATTTGATATATATAAGTCAATATCCATCTCGAAGCGTTTATGCAGTTACATACCACCGTAACACGACTACAGTTAATACGAGTATACCTTGTGTGATTAATCGGACACTTTCTGTCAGGTTCATATGACTAGAATGTTAAATAAAACAACGAATATATATTTTATTAATAACAGTACTGAAAACTGTTTTTTATTTTGCAACACAATAAATATGATAATTGATTGAAAAGTAAATTGGTATGTACTAAGTTTCGTTTTATTCGCTGGGTCCTAGTCGCGGTCACTGTAGCGGTAGCTGTCTGATTCTAGGGCACTTCCACTAACCACTAACAGGGCTTATGTAGGTCACCGTCACTTAAAAGGGCACCTTTCTTGGTTACCGTGACGCTGCCTTTCACTATAACGATTTTGTTCAGGGCCCTTGTTCCGGTGAATACCATGGTTCCGCCCTACTCACTATTTAAATCACTGTCATAGTTAAGGTAACTGTAATTGTGAAGGTGACGTTCATGGTAACTGTTCCAGCTACTGTCAATGTTAACGTCACTATCACTGTTACGTGACTGGTTGCTTTTTCACATCACTTCGATGTCACCTTCTAAATCACTGCCACTTTCCAGATTACTTCCACTGTTACTGTCATAGTTACGCCAAATGTTATCTTCACGGTCACTGTTCTGCTCACTTTCGTCGTTCCGTTACTGAACACTTTTCCGTCTAGTTTCTTTCATGTCAACGGTCATAGTTTCAGTCATTTACACGCTCATATCGATGTCATAATCTTAGTCGCTGTCACTGTTACGGCCACTATCACGGTTTCATTTCTGGTCACTTTTTCGGTACCTGTCATAGTTTTATTCATGTTGACTGTCCTTCCAGCTTACTCTCACCTTCAAGGTCACTTCCACTATCACTGCTATTTTTAAGGCAGGTGAATGTCGCGGTTCGGTTTATGACCATGAGCTCGTTAAAAGTCACTGTTCTGGTCAGTTTGATGGTTCCCTCCATAGCCACGATCAAGTTAATGTTCTTTTCACTGACACTGTTACGGTCACTATCAGGGCTCCATTTCTAATCAATTTTCCAGTCTCTGTAGGGGAACTTTCGCTTCAAGTCGCTTTCTCTTCAAGTCACTGTCTCTCCCCTTCTCTTCTACTGCCACTGTCTTAGTTACAGTAACTACAATTTGCACAATCGCAATCATTGTCATGGTGCCGGTTGTTTGAGCAAAATAAGCTATAATTATTTTTTTCGTTCGTTTCATCTGCGCTGCACTCTCTTGTAATTCGCAACCAGCTTATGAAATATTTCGAAGATATATTTTATATTTTGTAATCTCAAAGCGGGGTTTTTCACAGCGAAAATGTGTATGCCAATCCCGTGCTTAGCCCTCAGAGCCACAAGTGCTGGCCCCCAATTAACACATACAAGGTGTAAAGGTGCCCTGCATCCCCCTTCTATATAGAACAAATAAAATAAATGAAAGAAATAATTAGCTTATGTCACTTAAACACCGGTCAATGTCACTGCGCTGTTGATGGTAATGTTTTGGTCCCTGTTTTGGTTTCGTTCCTGGTCACTATGTGTGTTCCATTTACGGACACTCTCAGGATGAGATGCTACGTATTGATTTTTTTATCTTTGTCTGCTCTTGGATCGTAACTCGGAGGCCAATTGGAAACTTACTAGGTCAAAAACTGTAATGATAAAGCCCAAGAAGCAGTACGGCAGTGGAGTTAAAATCCTCGCATAATAAGCTATATGCAACCTTTTTTATTATGTTCAGGAGGCATATGCCGAACTATTTTGCTGGGTTTTCAAAATCATCCTTTTATGGTTTGGACAAAGGCCACTTCACTTCGCACGGTCCACGTATATTTTAGTTAATGTAGATAGCAGTTATTTGACTCTGTCCAAAATTCTGGGCATGGTATTATTTCGACAGGCATACCTTACGGCGGGTGTAATCTGAGCACCTAATTTAATGGTGTTTAAAACATATGCTAGGTCGTTACGCCGTTATGATCAGTTGTCCGAGTCATGGACAGCTCCTTCACGTCCAACATCCCTTCCGTAAGAGTGCGCACTCTCTCTGAGGCACAAAGATGTGTGCGGATCTTGGCTACAACAAGGCAACGGCGTTTTCGATTTTTTCGTCATCGGGTAGGTCACTGTAAACACTATTTATACTAGAATGTGGAATCTATGAGATATCCCAAGCTACAGATAAGTCCATCAACCTCTCAGATTTTGAATAGAAGGATAAAGAGGAATAGCAAGCAGAAGAGAAAAACAAACCGGGAAAGGGAAGAAGAGGAATGTTAGCTTGGAAGAGGTAGCAGATTAGAACGGAAAGGGTGAAGAGGAGGAAGTTACATGGAGAGAAAAAGTAAAAGTAGTAAAAAGAAAAGGGAGATAGAGGGCAAATGAAAGGAAGCGAGAGATGGGAAGCGAAGCGAGTACTGTTTTCTAAATGCAAGCAAGTAAATTTTTGATCATGCCAACGGCTTAGGTTTGTATTAAGATATGTTGTCTCATACAAGTTGCACCAATATTCAAAAGACATTAAGTTTGGTGTTATTTGGTTGGTTAGTTGGTTGGGGTGGTGAGTCTCCTATGACATCTCGCAAATTAACCAAAAATTTCATAAGAAAAACAGACAGAACCTCAAGGACCTTTATGCTCATCCCATTTCACTATGGCCATGCCGTTGAGTTCAAAACTTTTAGAAACTCCCTGGGCTTAATAGCGCTAAGCTTAATTTTTCAAAATACTTTATACTAGAGCAGATGGGAATCCTCAGCAAAATATTTGAGAAATTGAGGATATTAACGCCTTATAGAAAGACAATTTTTATTATAGAGTAGGTATATAAAAATAAGAAAAAAATAATATTAGTAATAACAAATAAATTTTTTAGACTACGAACTCTTAATTGATTTTTAACAACTCATATTTGTTGTATACTTTGCCAAATATTGATTGAATATGTAAATATTTTTCGATTTTTACTGGTTTATATTTCTTTGTTCATCGGCGATTTGCAATAACACAATTTTCAGCTTTGGCTATGACCAGCAACTATCAACATTTCAAAGTAGAAAAAAGCCAGCAAAAATATAAACAACTGTATATTTGCTGTGATCATAAAAACAACAAAAATAAGTACATGTTGTACCTAAAGCCATCAACACTTAAGCTGCTTAAGCTGTTTTCAAAGTCAAAGCCTTGACTGCTAGCACACGCCTTTTATTTGTAGCAAACATAAATTAAAGTTCATGACACACAAGCGTTCATACACATAGATTTCACACACACACACATGCGCACAAATAAGTATACATAAATACAACTTTATTAAGTGTTAGCGCATATATTTTAGATTTGGTCCGCACCTTTATATGTCTAGCTGTCGGCGCATTGAACTTCTCATTTCAAATGGTGAGCAATTTCTTGAAATTATTTATAGTCGCAATTTTATTTGATTTTTTATTTTTTTTGTTTACTAAGCTTTATTTATTGTTAAATATTGTTTAAAGAAATCTATTAACTAGGCTACTAGTTTATTTTTTATAATAGTTTCTTTTTTATAATTAACACTAACATGAAGAGCCAGAGTCAGCCGCTGATGAATTCTTATAATTTCTAGTGAAAACGGATTATGACTACAGGGCATGTAGCTGGAATGACCGCATCCTTAATGGAAAGTGAAGCACTGAACTGTTAGTTTGTGTTCTAGTTAATGCAAAGGCTGACATTGCTGTTATACAGGAAACGCAATTAAGCGGCATATTCGAAAAAGTTTTATACCCTAAAGTATTCCGAAAACTTTAAGTAAAATTGCCATATTTTAAATCGGGAAATTGAAAACGTAATTTTGTGGCTCAGAAAATTTTAGTGCAACCAGCACAAGTTTGAAGTTTTTGGAGATCGCGTTGAATTTAGAGAATTTTATTCTGAAGTTATCTTCAGCTTTCTTATATACTCGTATATACAAGGTGGCGCAAAAGTTATCCTCCTATCAGAAAATGCTATAAATTTTGCGATTGGCCCCTAAAGTCAGTTCTGTTTTGACATTTGTGTAGTAAACACATGCGAAATACACGTTAATAAACAATGTTACGCTACACTGCTCCAGAACGTGGAATATTGCTGACTATTTATTTGACCAATAATCGGTCGGGGCCAAACGGTTACTGTGAATGGTGAGCGCTACAGAGCAATGATCAACGAGTTCTTTTTGCCGCAACTTGATGAATTGGGATTGGAAAACATGTGGTTCCAACAAGACGGTGCAACAGCACACACTGCACGTGCCACAACCGATATGCTGAACATCGGAAGCTTACTTTTGCGCCACCTTGTATAAATAAATGTTATTCATGCGTGGTATGGAGTTATTGGAGGTGAAAAAAGTGCAAAAAAATTCATGGACATTTTTAAAACACTTTGCGAGAATTTGATAAGTTTTATTTCGGGTTTGCTGATTTAAAATGGTGCAAATTATTTTAAACGGTGCATAGCTACGGCTCTCTCAGAATATGCTTATCTTATTTATATCACTTGAATTTCAATAATTAAAAATTTTTTTTTTTTGATTTAAGAAACGCATCAATATGTATTCTGTTTAAAAAAGTTAAATTCTGGAAGTGCTTTTTGATGAAACGCACTATAAAATTATTATAAAAGACTTAAGACACGAACTTGACAAACACTAAGAATTAGGGGTTTCAAAGTCTTCTTTAGTTCTTTTCCATATAAAAATAAATGTTGTTCTTACGTTCGATGAAGGAAATTGGAAGCGAAAAAAATTCTTAAAATTCGAGGTGATTTTTAAACCCATTCAGGCTAATAATTTCTTCTCAAGTATATGATAAGCTGCAGAAATGCATTTTTGGGCTTGCTGATTTCAAATATGGCAGATTATTGTAAACGTTTCATAAATAAAGCACTGTCAGAATTCTCCTGTCCCAATCATTTATATAATACTATTTGATTTTCAAAGTTTTGTCACATTTTTCTTATTTAAAAAACGCATCAATGTATCAATGTGCATACTCTTTAAAAAAGGTAAATTTTGAGAGTGTTGTGGACCTGTTAAATAATGATTACTAATCGTAATGATTACCGGTTTGATTAATTATTTTCTTGAGAATTAATTTAATGATTGATTACCATTAGTTTGAAATTTTATGGATTATTTTCCAAGTAATTAAAAAAATATAATGATTTTGACGATTTAAAAAAACTAAAAAGAAAAAATAATCAAAAAATGTGGTTTTGATTACTTTTGATTATTTCTGATTATTTTTGATTTTCTCAGTACAAATCAACAATGCTGAAAAAAATAAAAAACAAGAGAAAAAAATTTTTTTTTAAATCAAAAATAATCGAAGGTAATCAAAATAACGTTTGTTTTTTATTTTTGATAATTTAAATTTTTTCTGATTTTTTAAAATTTTTTTGAATTTTTTGTATCCTTTTTGATTTTTATTTATTTTTTCTAAAGGTAATCAATTAGTAATTGCCGTTTCTTGAAAAAACCATTAAAATCGTCATTACCAATTAAAAAAACCCCCTAATTCATTGATTACTAATTACTTATCAAATTTAACAGGTCTGGATGAAACGCACTATACAATTACTACAAAAGACTTAAGACACGAACTTCACAAAACTGCCACTTTTGCCTACAAGTAGTCTTATATAGTCATATTAAACCCCTTTTTTTTTTTTTGGTTTTGCTTACGGGTAACTTTTAATTAGTGACACCGAAATAGACTAATTTTCTTTTACTTTAAATAAGTTATCTCATGCACCTAAAGGAAAACTAGCTTTTATGAGACATTTAAGGTCAAACGATTTGACTGTTGACAAACCAGTCAACACCAAGAGCTTTACCAGACATGCTGGCATTTCACAATCGCATAAAAAATTTCGCACCCAGCACCTCTTAACTACAACTATACGCTTAACTGTTAACGCTTCCTCACGCCAAAACCACTCCCAAAAGCAACAAGTGATAAGCAACATGAAATACAAAGATTTTTTTTATGGTAATAAAATATAAATAAAACATCATGCACCGTGCAATGTACATATTTGTAAAAAAACCAACTTGAAAAAAATGCTATATTTCTTAGTAAAAAAGCGTATTTATATGAAAGCATGTCGTTGTTAATGTTGTGCGGAGCCAAAGTGTCTGGTGTTGAATTTTGCGCAAACACATAAAATAAATATATATATATATATATATAAAACATATATAAATAAATATATTTTTGTCGACGACTTTATTGACAGCCTTTGTAACGGTACATAATTGTGTTTACGCTGTACACACACCTCTTTCACATTTTTTTGCCCATAACAACTTCCCTATTTTGTCTGCGCATACACGTTTTATTGAAAGGGGCCAATTAATATTTGTGTACAACGACAATTTTGGTTAATCTATTTCACGCAACTCATCGGTTGTTTTGTTGGCGTTAATTGTTTTGTTCATTTTAAGCCAACTTGTTGTACGTGTGTGTATCTTGTTTTTGATTAGGAGCCTTTTAAAAGCTGCTTAAGTTGACTTCAACGCTACTGCGTTTTGGGGTTTAAAATACTATTTCTTATATTTGTAATATAAATGATTAATTAAAGTTATTGTTGTATCACAAAAAAGCAATTCGATGTATGTATGTATGTAATGAGCGCTTTGCTGTCATGTTTATTTTTATTTATTGGCTTTGTTACTTTAATGAACTTTTTATTGTGAAAACATATATGTTTATACATTTTTTTTAACTTTAATTGTTTTTGTCCCTCCTAATGCCTTCAACAAATAAATTTCTATTGAATATTTTTGTTTACTTTAATTAACTTTTACATCAAATCTATTTTTGCCCTTGAAGTCATATCTAAATATTTACTCAATTATTTCTATTGTATTTTTGGTTTGTTATTGTTTCACTTAATTCAATTCCTGTTGTGCTTATTGCGCTATTTCTTTTACAATGAGTTCTTAATGTATTTGTTTTTATTGATTTAATTATTTTGACATTTATTGCTGCTTTTGTGGTTTTAGCGGTTAATATTAGCCACGCGTTGCTCGTGTCGTTTAAAATTTGGTTAAAATGAATGGCTAGTCTGTGGTTTAGAAAATTAAAATTTTACTCCATATAAAACGAAAGACTTAAGACACGAACTTCGACGGTGCAAGATTCCCATATCTTAGACATAAAATTCGGCATATGTGTGTCTTTTTTAGCCCCCAAACTTCTCAACTGATGCTATAAAATTTTCATTTTAACTTCATGTAGTCACTGGGCCCAGCATATGCTATTTCTCATAGTCATCATCATGGTATTGGGTCGATGTAAATCAATGCACACCAGTCATCGTTGTTTAGCCAAATAGCTACAATTTAAAAATTTAATAAATTATATTTTATAAATAAATTTAAAAAAAAATTGAGTTGTTTAATTATTTTAAATTTTTAATCTTTTATTTATATTATTAATATTTGAAATATAATTCAAAACTTAAATATAATAACACATATAAATAAATAATAAAATTAAGGATAAAAATTTTAAAAAACAATTTAATATATAAATAACAATTACAATTTACACTCTTCTAAACAAACTATAATTTTAAAATTATTAAGTATTTTTAAAGTTTCAATTTCAGATTTTGTTTTTTAATTTTTAAAAATAATTAATAATTAATTTAACATTCATTTCATTAATTATAATGAAAAATTAACTATGATTATAAAATATTTAATTAATTAATAGATACCTACTATTTACGAGGTGTGTTCAAAAAGTATCGCGAATTTTGAATTTTCGCTGGTTACGTATATTCGAATTTCGAATTTTTTGTGGCGTTATGTTGGTACTCATGTCTCTCACTTATGCCGACAAGCTCGGCCATTTTGAATGTTCAGTTAATTGTTGACAGCTGCTTTGCTTGCACGTGTTTTGGATCGTCTTCGATTTTTACGCCAAATTCGTACCAAAATTGCTCAATTGTGACCAAAAACAGCATCGCATGAACATTGCTAATGAGATGTTAAACTCTGTCCGCGACGACCCAAATTTGCTCCAGAGGGTCATAACTGGTGACGAATCGTGGGTTTATGGTTATAACGTGGAAACCAAAGCTCAATCATCTCAATGGAAGCTGCCGCACGAACCAAGACCGAAAAAAGCGCGCCAAGTTCGGTCGAATGTGAAAGTTTTGCTGACAGTTTTCTTCGATTGCAGGGGCGTGGTGCATCATGAGTTCTTGGCACAGGGAAGAACGGTCAATAAGGAATATTACCTGCAAGTTATGCGCAATTTGCGCGAAGCAATCCGCCAGAAACGCCCGTATTTGTGGAAGAACAAAAATTGGCTTTTGCACCACGATAACGCCCCTGCTCACGCATCGTTGCTTGTGCGCGACTTTTTGGCCAAAAACAACACACTAATGATGCCGCAGCTACCGTATTCCTCAGATCTGGCCCCCTGTGACTTTTTCTTGTTCCCTAAACTGAAGAGGCCCATGAAAGGACGACGTTACGCTTCTCTTGACGAGATAAAGACGCCATCGAAGGAGGAGCTGAACAAGATACAAAAAAATGATTTTTGAAGTGCTTCGAAGATTGGAAAAACCGTTGGCACAAGTGTATAATATCTCATGGGGATTATTTTGAAGGGGACAAAATAGATATTCATGAATAAATAAATAATTTTTGAAAAAACACAAAATTCGCGATACTTTTTGAACACACCTCGTATGTCGTAAAGAACCTTAATATTTCGAAATAGAGATTAGTAGATCTCTCTCTTCATTTGCTACCCATAGGACAACCTTTTGGGAAGAAGCTTCTTCGCCCTTTCCCATCACATGGCCCAGCCAGCAGGACCTTTCCTATAGCAACAAGAATGGAGAACTTTTTTCATTTGCGCTAAAGCCCATATTTGGCAGTATCCATGATATCTAAGACATTTGTGATGACAGACATATAGCTCGTAAAGACATAACTTGACTTCCTAATTGCCCGCTAAATCCATGGGAGTACTAGTTATTCGTCGTTGACTTTCTCGTCTGCAACTTTTTTGGCTCCTAAATAGACGAAGTCCGTCACAGCTTTAAATATTTACTGATAGTTCAAAGATGCTTAGGTATTTTATTCCATAAATTAAAATCGTTCTTCCTGTCCTTGTTCAAAGCAAGATGCAGTAATTAAGCTTCTCTTTCCAGGCCAGAGAAGGCAGATCTTACGCTGCGCTTCTTAAAAGAATCCCTCATGCCCACAAGAACTGAAAGATAGAACTAAGAAGGCTTGCCTAGTCTTGTATTGAAGCAGGTGGATATGGACAAAATTTGGGGCTCAAGTCCTTATTCTTCTATGGAATGATTGTCTGTTGTAAAGCATTGGTCACAGCCGAAACAGCTTAAGGACTAGTATCTGTACATCGGGTTACTCTGGCATGTACTCTGTACATTCTTTCCAGCTTCAATTTTGTTCGCGTGTAGGATGGATTATGAGTACTGAAGCGATGGACCAGTGAGATGGTTTAAGGAAGGACCGAAGTTTCCACAACAGCCGGTTCTATCGCAACGGAATGCCCCGGGTTTTATCACCCGGCCAAGGGCTGTTATTTCAGTGTAACCCTGTCCAATCTGGGGCAGGGCGAAGCACTGTTAACAACAACAACAACCGAAGTTAGAAGATACGGTTGCAGGAAATTTTTGCATTGGGATTGTACTGTCTTCCGAGAGGAAGTCACTGCAATCGAGTGTATGCAGTACATGGCATGTTATCCAGTGTTAATCCTTTTACTGGTACGAATTGAATCGAAGGCCATTTGAGGAATCTCTTTATTTCACTTCGGCTCACCAAGCAGCGTGGATCTGTTAAATCGTTGGTTCTAAGACCACAGGTCATGGAGTGGAGTAGAAAATTCATCTATTGAATATTTCGCTAGGATCTTCTAAGCTACACAAAGGCATGTGAGTGATTTTACTTGGTAAAAACCGTGGTCCTAGGTGAGTTTTGATCTGCGCATAGTGCAGGAAAAAGGTTTCGTTTGGAAGATAGTTTCTTTGAAATTTTAAGTTGGGCTGAGTGATTCGCGTGCTTCTTCGAAGTTCGTGCTCTGCATATATGATGACATTCACCGAGCAAGATAGTTTACCGAATCTGTATGAGTTTTGTTTGGTAGGTAGCTTGATTCAATCGACTTGGATATCAAATTTTAACTTCACTTGCCCAGTTCAAGTCGCAAATACGGGTGCCAAGGATTTAGTCGGTGACAATTTCAGGAAGGTAACAGTTGTAGAAAATGATCTTGTTGTTGTTGTCGTAACGACGAAAACATTCCCCGAAATTTTTGGGGAGTGTTGTCGAATTAACCGTCCTTGACCGGATTTGAACCCGGTACGCTGCGGTACTCCCATGCGGTACTGCCCGAGTGTCGTGGTAGCGATTTATGACCAGTGAAACCTTCTAGGTCATGTCACTGCTCCTTCCGTAAAGAAGGATAAGATAGGTAATGAGTGACGAGAGGCATTATATCCGTACATCAACCATGGAGTTGCACGTCATTACCTTTGTGCATATTAGTCGCCTCTCACGATCGGTATGCCTACCTCGAGCATATTCTAAAACCCTGATCCGCAGGGGTATGTAGAAAATGATCGTGGTACCCTCTGAGAAACGAGAGAAGCTCGAAATGTGGTTTCGATGGTTCGTTTCCGAACTCCACACACGACTATGGGCCACTCAGGTAATTACAGGCCCAGCTAAGTTGGTTTTGTTCGATTAAGACTGCTCCTTATCTGAGTACTTATGGTGTTCAGCGCTGTAGTAGTGTTATGCATTTTACGGAATCCATGCCGATGAGCGGCCAGCCGCAGATTAGTTGTAGAATAAATGAGTAGAATTTTTGCTAACGTGTTCACAAATAGCTAATGGTCAGTACGACTCTCCTTCGTTAACTGGTTTCCTTGCGTTTTCTACAGGGACCAGACTTCTCTGGCTTCATTTTTTGGAGAATATAAATTTGGTTAGAGGCGTATAGTCGTTAAGTATTTGACTCATTGAAGAGATGTTTTAGCATAAGCATTGTACCGTTTTAGGTTATTATTCTAGCGGCTTTCTGTTTAGTCTAATTTTTAAGGTGTTCTTTGAGTAGAGATTTTGAGAAATACAAGGCTAGATGCCTAGATGATTGCAGATAAGAGACGTAGTCCATCCTGTCTCCCATATCCTTCTTTCTGCATTCCACCTTGGTATTATTATTGTTGGTTTTATTAAAAATAAATTGTGTATGCAGAAATTCGAATTGAAGTCAGTGACTTTACTTTATTGCTGCAGCTCTTTTTTACTCTAAAAAAACTTACATTTATATGACCTCAAAAGAAACATTTTACCAAATCTTAAATCACACTCACTCACACACTTAGATACATCATCTTTGAATCACTACATCATACCAATGCAAATGCATTTTATGTGCTTGTAAATGTGTTGATTTTTTGTTGTTGTTGTTGTTGTTGTTCTTATTGTTGTTTGAACAATACGCCCCACAGCAGCCAACAGCAATCATCATTCAGAATTTCAGGGTGGTCCACTCATTCGGAACAATTTGGTTGCACCACCAATTGCAGCTCGTTTGGCCCTTTTTATGTGTTTGCCATTTGGTGGGCCATTTTCTGTGCTACCTCCCTTTTGGAAATGATTTTTATTGTTAACAATGCTTGTTGGTCTATGTATGTGTGTCTGTGTAGTGTCTTAAGAACATTTTACTGCTGACCGCACTCACGAATGTATTAAAATTGCAATTTCGGGGCTTTGCAAAAGTTCATGTGCAGGAAACATTGGTAGGGAGGTAACGGTAGGGAAGTGCAGAGTTTATATGATTTTAAACACACATACATATATACGCTTACAGATAGAATGACCACATTTCTTTGGTAGTAAGAACTCAGCTATGCGCACGCGTGTCTGCCAAACCACGATTTCAGCGCTTCATCGTGTTTTTCTGCGGGTCATTGGTGATTTGATCTTATTTTATTTTCACAATTTTAAATTTTTCTTTATACCCAGTAGTGCTAAAACGTAAGATGGTTCTTGTCGAATCTTCTAAAATATTTCAAAAGTAATGAAATATTGTGAGGAACTGAGACGTGAGTCTCAAACTCGTACACAGCGACAAGGATTAAAGCCAGAGCATGTAGTCAATAACAGTGTCAAAGGTAAGATATTAAAAGTTATCAGCATAATCGAAAATATTTTAAAAAGTGCGCACGTAATTATTAAAAAAAGTTTTTGAAGAATGTTATTTATTGTTACTATGCAATCAATATCGTACTTTATAAGATTTTGAGCAGACCTGTTAAATTTCATTAGTAAAGAGTAATGAATTAATTAGACTGCTTTTTTAATTGGTAATGATCACTTCAATTGGGTTTCATGGAAAGGTAATAACTGCCTTTGCGAGGGTAGTGATTGATTACGATTAGAAAAAATTTAAAACAAAAAAAAAATCAAAATAATCAAAAGAATTTGTTTTGATTACTAATTTTTTTTATAATTTTTGAGTTTTTTTCACTATTTTTGATTTTTTTAAGTATTGTTGATGTGTAAATGTATGTGATTCTACAACAATACTGAGAAAACCTAGAATCATTAAAAAAACTAAAAATAATCAAATTAATCAAAAGTATTCAAAACAAGGTTTTTTTGCTTTTATTTTAATAATCGTAAAAAATCATAATTTTTTTGATTACTTTTTGAACTAGTTGGAAAGTAATCATTGAAAATTGAAAATAATGGTAATCAGTCAACAAATGGATTCTCAAGAAAATAATTAATCAAACCGATAGTCATTCCGGTTAGTAATCATTATTTACAAGGTCTGAATTCAATTTATGTCAAAAAAAAAAAAAAAAAAAAAGTAGATGTTCGAAAAATTTTTTTTTTTTAAGGGAAGTTTGGTGAATCTATATATTTATCGACAATGTTTACAGGCTTTCTACCGATTCTTCTTTAGTTTTGATGTGGCACACAATATTTGCCGATTCTTATCGTGTTTGTCCATTATCGATAATTATCATTATGGGTGGATTTTAAAAGTTTTTGTTAGTTAAAAGATTTTTATTTGCTATTTTTTATTAGCAGAAATTTATTGATTCAACTCAGATTTGGTTGATTTCTATGATTTTCATCCCTGCTTAAATATCGATATTGTCGTTATTTTTCGATTGGTACCAGTTCTTCACAGATATTTACTGTTTTATATTATTTATTGTAGAGATTTATCTATAGTATGCAGTTTCTGTCGAGCTCCTCGATTTGTATAATTTTTTATATAGCGATAACTATCGGTTTTGATAAATTACAACAATATAAATTACTGATGGATCAAATGAGTGGTTAAAATCATACTTTTTCGACTAATATTCAAATTGACCCTGAGTTAAATAAATGAGTTATCGCCGTGCAAGTGAACCTAAGGGGGCTTAGGTCAATAAAATGTTGCCTTGTTCGGTGATTTTTTGATACAATTTCTCTTCTTTAACTACTTTCCTCTACTTTGTATTTTATTGTTTTTTTCATGCTAACAGATTTTTATCGATTATTTATACATCGATAACCAAAAAATTTACCGATTTCGGTCACTTTGATTACTTTATCAATTTTATCTAGAGTTTTCTGAAAATGCATTTTGAGTAATGAGGATTATATCGATAATAATAGATTATATGATACATAATTTGCGATATTTATCGTTTCCTATGCGTTCACTAATTTCTTTGTTTTGTTACTTTATTTACAAAGCAGTATCGTTTATGATAATATTTAACAGGAATTTATCGATTTTATTAGGATTTTCGGTTTTCAGTTAGTTTTGTTGGTTATTGACTATCAACTTTTGACTATTTTCATCAATTTGAATTTATTCAAAGTACTCTTTTAAATTTTTCGACTTTTTTTTATCGCTTTTTGAAGCTTTTTCTTAATTTTTTATCTTTAGTTTATTTTTTCTATAAGATTAAAATTGATAATTATAAATTGTCATTACTTATTATTGATGTAAATCTTTTACAGATTTCTGGTAAGTGATCACACATTACTAATGCAATTCTTACTCCGGTCATCACTAACGGTTGACGTTACAACATAACTATAGCTTCACAGAAATCTGTATGTAGAAAAGAGATAGAATAATTGGATTTTGTCAACGAATATCAGGTAAAGAGGAAGTTACTATTTATATATCCAAATTGAAGAATCCGACAGCCAAGTAATCCAGAAATATTTAGAAGCGGAAAGGGAGACACTCTCTATTTAACAGCCTATAAATGACACCCTGCAAGTATTTGGAAGTATTAAGGGCAGGTGGAGTCCTGTACAGTAAACTTAAGGCGTAGTCATATTACATGTGAAGTTATAGGATTGTAAGGGATTCGAATCAGAGAACAAGAAATTATCAAGTTTGTCAACATACTTATATTTAAAAATTGTTGTAAAGTTGCAGTGACTCTGTCTTCTTAAAAAAATGTTTCCTAAGTCACCTTGAAACTGGGTATATAATTTCGGATAACTCCGAAGCATTCAGGCTTTTTTAGTTAGGCGCTTCTTTTACAATTCAGAGTTTGTCGTTCTGTTTTTTTGGCTGCTTTTGTTTCAAAAACTCTTGTTCTTTTTTTGTGTGGTTGTGGTTTATACTGCAAGGCGTGTTGGTTGTTTCCTTATACAGACCTTCATACTATAGGGTAGTTAGAAAATATTTCAAAGCGAATCAAAAAACACAATTCTGTTAATCAAATATTTATTAATATGAGACAAATAACACTGCGTTAGAAAACGAGCTTTAGTTCTGTCGTATGAGCCAAATATTTCAATCGAAAAAAAAGGATTAAAAATCGATCCAAAGTCTTTCACACAGGCGCACAGACGGACACTACGAGCTTTATACTTTATACATAAAAAAAAAAATTCTGACGTGTACATGAAAATCGCCGATACACGTGTATTTTTATTTTTTCTCCCCTGTGTAACGCGGTGTAATTGATTAGTAAAATCCCTTTTGAAATGCATATTTTTCGGAAAGTTTTCGAATTGCTAACAGGGAACCACACATTCCGACTGTCGCGACACCTTTCGTTTTATTTAGAATCTAAACCAGCTGCTCTTTACGTGATGCCAGACCGATACAGTTTTGAAACTTAGGAGAGTCATGAGCAAGGTTTAATATTGTTAAGGTTATGGTTCTATGGTTACGGTACGGTTATGGTATGGTTTTGGTATTGTTATGGTATGGTTATGGTATGGTTATGTTACGATTATGGTACGGTTATGATATGGTTGTGGTATGGTTATGGTATGATTATAGTATGGTTATGGTACGGTTATTGTTTGGTATGGTTATGGTATGGTTATGATATGGTTATTTCGCATTCTGAAATAAGCAAGTAGGTAATTCACAATGCGGTGATAAAACTTTGTAAAAATTGGAAAACTTTTTCAAACTCAAAATTAAATAAGACATTTTTCAAACATTTCAGAGAGGTACATTGATTGTGACGGGAAGCCAAATTTTATTTTATTCTTCAAATAACATTTTTTATCCTGAAAATAAATTCTTTTAGGTTTTTAAACAATAAATTGAAAAATCAAAACTATTCAAAATTTAAAAAAAAAAAATGTTGAAAATGCTTGAATTTTAAAAAACTAACCTTAAATGCTTATTAAAAAATAGAGGTTCGAGAATGTGAAAAGGAAATTGGAGCTTTGGGTGTAAGTTAAATCAATCTGCAAAACCCTAAAATTTGAAAAAAACAAAAAAAAAGTTTTAAACCCTTTTGAATTTTTTTTTTATTATATTTTAATGACGATGGCTCAGTGGAACCTCAGCCTATTTAAAAATATTTTTCAAAAACAGCCTGTCTCAAATTTTTTTTTTCAACACGGCCCCCAACGCGTTCTTGAACCAAACTCTGGAATAAGGCGTTTTTCGAAGAAATTCTTAATTAGTTCGGTTTTGAAACATATTGTGAAAAAGGGTGACCCTCCAAGTGTGGCGGCGATTTCAAATATCTACTAAAGTTTAAAATATTTTCAAACACTTACTTGAAAGTACTTTTGGATCATATTTAAAAACTCAAAAAAAAATAAAAACAAGAAGTTTTTCAAAAGTAGTAAGTAATTTGCAGGAAATCAAAAATGTGACAAATTTCAAAAATTCTAAAAGTTTTAAGCTGTGCAGTTTTTCAGTCAGTTTGGAAAAGTTTTGAAAATGTTTTTTTTTTTTTTTCTATATATCGTGATTTTTGTAACTTCTGGAAAAAATATTTATTCTTAATTTTCTTTAAAATTTTTTTATTCAACATATCACAATCTCCAAGTAGTGCAAGTTTCAATTTCTTATAATGTTGGGATATAAGTGACTGTTGAACGCGCCAAAACAAAGACAAAATACTTTTTCCAAAACTTTTTTTAACACTCCATTTTTAATTTAGAAAAAATTGATAGCTTTAAAACTATTGTTGTTGACTTGCGCTAACTCTGAAATATTTGAGATTTAGAATGTTTTCTCCACAATTCCCCACAGTGTGGCCCAGCCTTGTGATGCACAGTATTGAAAGTAATTTATTTCTTTATTGTTTTACGAACTTACAACAATGAATCTGTACACGTTGAGGCCCCCAAACTCGAATATCTACCGCTTTATGTTCAGGCAGACAAACCGACCATACAAACTAAACAATCAGACAAACTGGCGTATAGCTCCCAGCTCCAATCACAGCCAAGATGAGAATGGAAATCTTTGTGCCCCGTTTGAGTGCGTGTTGTGGTCAAAATATGTGGCATTGTCGAGCGACTGTGCTTGGTGTGTTGGTGTTGCTGCGGGAGCGGCTCGTAGTGTGTCAAGCGGTGTGGATGGTACTTGCCAGATGCAACATGCGACTTCAAAGCCTTGCAGACACGATCGACTGCCAACAATGCCCGATGAATAAACAGTCGCAAAACATTCAAGAGCAAATAACAAAAACAACAACACATAACATTGGCTATAAACAACAATAAAAATAAGAATGAAAAAAAATGTAAACAACAATTTAAGCGTAGTAGTTAAAGTGTAGCTCATCAGTGTCATTTGGATTTGCAAGGTATGTAGCGCAGCGGCGGCAATGACGGTGACAGCCTCAGCGTTAAGAGCGTAGAAGCAAGAGCAATCAAAGTTTGATAAAAACAACAACATAGTGGCTGGGTGACTATGCCACGTTACACGTTGTGTGCCACACCATAACACGCATACTCAACGCACCCGCGCGCCATCTCTCAGCTAGCCAGTCAACCAAAGCAAACCAAACCATAGTTGCCCGTCGCCCTAAGGAATGTGCGCATGCGCAATGTGAAATGCAAAATGTCAGCCTCACTTCACTCTATGTGTTCAGCGCTTCGTTTGGCTTGCGGAATTTCCATTGTTTTGTGCGAAAATTCGCTGGCAGTGCAATGTGCATAAATTGCTGCCTCCGCTGCTGCACCAATGCATACACACACACAAACACATATATGTTATCTGCATAAATACTTGCTTGCCGTTATTGTAAGAATGGCCACTAAATGTGCCGCATGTGTGGCATTTGGGCAATTAAAATATTTTAAGTGTTTAGCTCTTGTTCGCCTCCTGCTGCTGTTTCTTCTTCTTTTTCTGTTGCAGTTTACTGTGTTTGCTACAGTGTCCTTACCCTCACACAATGTCACTTCAGCTGTTTGCTCCTT
>OX465289.1:15525000-15642500 GCA_949987695.1 Merzomyia westermanni
GAGTTTAACCTTGAATTCCGTGATACTTCAAGCTTTTTTCATGTATCGCCAAAAGCAAATGTCTAGACTTATTACGAAACGGCCAGTTTAGGTCTAGAGGTCAGATATCACATTTAGAACCATACTGAAGTAAAATTTTACTGCTGCTCTATTGCGAATATTTAACAGAAACCATTAACACCTTCAGACACCTTTGCATTCGATATGGTAAACTTATTAGCTGAAAAAATAAAAATCCAGAGCGAATTAATTTTCAACGCTTAGCTCAGCTTTCATAAACACCAGACGAATCGTCGCCAACAACGTGCTTGAACCACACATTTTGTTTTCTGTACTGCGCTGAAAGCTTTTTAAAAATCTAAAAATGCTATATAATTAAGAATTTCAACAAGTCGTCGCCTGTCTCAATCGTTTCGCAAATCATGAATAATATGACCATTTTGTAAATAAAAAGCCTTCAATTTAATTCGACTATAAAATTCTAAAACAAATTATTTGCATAACCGCTATTAACATCTGTATACACAAAAGTACAGCATAAACTTATAAATATATATAGCAGTTCTGAGAAATATATATATATTAGGCTTGCCACTTTTTTGGACTTAAACCATCAGTCGGGATCTCATGTTATAATACCGGGATTAGTCCAGTGGGTTTAAGTTGGTTATTCCAAACCCAAGTTTTTGCCTTAATAAATAGCTCCCCAATTCTTGTTTCAACTGGTTTGAACTTCAGAAAAAAAATTTCGATTTGTTAAAAGATTTTGTTATTTGTAATTTTCAAAATGTACCATCTTGTTAATTGCTAGAAGGCTCAATTCACTTTTAGTAACAGTATCAGCAAAGAAATTCCAGGGTGGTTGAATTGGCCTTCCTAGTGCAAGAAGGTACGAATATGGCCGAGCGGCAGCTAACTCAGTACGACAACTTCGGGTGAGGAAAATCCATGAATGATTGGGGGCAAACCTTTTTTCAAATGCAGACAAATCATTCTCTCTGAAGAACCCGCTATCACAAAGATGTTAAGTCAATTCCTTTTATAAAAAAGTGTCCTGTCCCGTGGTGCTAGGATAAGAAAGAAGAGAAATAATTTCACCCTTTTCGTTGTCGAAGCCCAGGACTGTATAAAAAGCCTAAACACTTTTAAAAGAGAGTTCTCCTGAATTTTGGAGGTAAGGGGAAATGATATTTCGGGCTTACTCAAGATACCACAGTTTGTAAGTTATCACCCTGCCCTTGAGTTTATAAATTTAAGATGCTCCCCGGGTTGTTGTTGTTGTTGTGCTAGCGACTACTTAACCTGCCTAAAGTATCACCTCTCATCCAACACTGTCATCAAGCTCTTCTAACGGAAGTCCCATGCTCCCCGGGTCCTGGCCCTCAGTTACGAGAGATTCCGAAGATGTGATTTCCAAGCTTTGCAGTCGTATTGCAGGTGCCCCACCGTTTCTTCTGCTGAATGAAAATGCTGGCGTGATACAAGATATTATGTTCCAGCCCAGTGAGCACTGCAACTAATATAAATTGTACTTCGAAGTGAGAGGGGCACAATCCTTTAGACTCTGTTCAAGACTGAAATTATTTCCACCTACTTATTATTATTCTCTGTATAACAGTGTTGAGAGTTACGTCTCACGAAAGCTTCCAGCGTTGTAAGACTCGTTTCGCTGAGACATTAAAAAAATATCCACGCAAAGCTAGATTATTGACAATATTATGTTGCCGAAATTTAAGCTCATACCCCACAGCTTATTTTTTATTAGCGAGTAAATTTCCGTCTTTCCAATTTTTCTGTTCCGCGAAGGAAAGAACTTCTTCACGTTGGTAGCGAAGACTGTTCTCGCAATTTTCAAGCCCTCAGTAAAGACTGAGATGCCGTTTTTTTGATAAAAAGAACCTATTAAAGGAATTTTTCCTAAGATTTTGCTTATATAGTTAACCTAGATTGGCATCCACGACGCCACTTCCCCGTAGTCGAAACGGTCCAATAACTGCTTGACATACCCATACTATATCTTCTGAATTCAGACCACTTTTGTTTTACTTAGACTTAAAATTTTCAGCTGAACAGAGCCATATATGGCCTCTGTGGCGTTAAAAGCCACTGTTGTAATATGCGGCCAGTATTTTCAATTAAGGAGCTTATCTTTCTGTACAACCAGCTTGCAAGAAAGTTTTCAATACCAAGGGCATAGAGATTATACTCTAATGCTTCCATAGACTCACCTCAATCGTACTTCTTTTCTGAAAATATTTCTTTCAGCATTGCCACATACTCAATAGGTTATAAAAAAAATAATGACTATTGATATGAGAACAGCTTTCGAATTTAAAGTTAAGGCTTACTTTAGAAATATCTATCAAACATAATGTCAAACTTTGATATTTTTAAGCTAACGCTAATTTGCCTCACATATTCTAAAATACACAATTAATGAATATATTACCATACAAAAAATATTAAAATTATATAAAATACGACATACCACACAAATATAAATTATATATATCACGGTACATAAATATTAATATCGAAAATTTATCGCTAACTCCCCGCGTGAAAAATAATTAATAACTTTAGAATTTTTCACAAAAAATGTATGAAATAATGCACATATTGCAATTAAATAACTAAAATATTAACATTTAAAATTGTCAATCAAATTCAAACGCGAAAAGCGTATACTGCGTACGAAAGACTTAAGACACAAACTTGCTCTACAGCAGTTTTTGCTGACTCGACGCAGACTTAATGAGTAGCGACAAAAAAAATCTGAGATAAGCGCAAATTGAGGCTAAGCAGCAGTATAGCGGCATTTTACAAACATACTTCAAGCGCATGCTTGTCACTGATTATGATGTATGGTATGTATGGAAGTATGTGGGTACCAGTATGTATATCGGTGCAAGCTTAAATATTTCTTATTTGTTTTATTGGCCCCCCCCCCTTCTAAAGCATGCTTTGAATTCCAGATTTTTTCCCCCAATAATTTTGTTAAATTTTATGCTCTGGTATTTTTTTTTCACTCTATTAAAGCACTTTTTATCATGCTAATCAATCTTTGTTTGACATTCCTGCAGCTTCTGCTGTCTCCAAACGCTTTGTTTGTAAGCCACGCAAACCAACTTCTATAGCTGGATATATACGTACGCCAAATAGTCCATGTTATAAGCTTGTTCAGTTATCTGCTTGCTAACAAACATAACAAATTCAAACAAGCTCCCAATAGACTCCCTAAAATATCAATAAACGTTTATGTGTAGAGCAACAAAAACCGAAATGCCCAGCCCAGTTTGCGTTGCGCAGCCAACACGTTTCATATTAAAAATATTAAATTGTTTGTAGTTTTTTTTTTTTTTTAAATTGAAAATTTATATGCTATATTTTTTATTCAATATTATTACTAAGCCTCAAGTTGTCTGAGCAACTAGTAAATCTTAGCACTACAATCTCGGTATCAAATACAAATCAATTGATTTTCTCATTTTAGTCGTTTCACTTCAAATTATATTTCTTTTCAAACACCTGCGGTGACTACGCGCGCCTTCTGCTCTCCGCTGCTTGTATTTTAGTGGCTTAACTGCTTGCCGGCTATTTGGCTGGTGCTGCATTCATGATAGCTGGTGGTGCCATAGCAACAAAACAATATAACAGTTAGCTGCGCGACAACGTTGTTATCACATGATATCATCACCCGAAATTCCTCGTTTAAATACAATAAATCCTCTGGTAAATAAATTTTAAAATTAATTGCCGCGTTTTGTAGCGCTTTTATAAGAAATTATTTTTGTTTATTCACACTAGAGATGAGTAAAGTATAACGAGTTTTTTGGATTTTTTCGTGATTTTAAAATTTTATATCGACGAAGTGGGGAAGATGTGAATGGATATATATGATGCTGTTCGGGATCACTTGTAGACATAAACGAAATAAGGTAAAATTTTTGAACGAATTGCAAGGACAGTGCCCTTACTTGGTACGCGGTTCAAGTACCTCACTATTTGCAGATGCTGCAGATGAACTCGATACGCTCAGGTACTCCTTTGCGTTACATGCCCGACTGTCGTAGAAACGATTTGGAATGACCTCTGTAGCTTTCTAGGTCACCTCACCTCCGCCTTTCGTTAGAAAGAAGAAGGTTAGTAAGGACAGGTGAGAGGCACAAAATACGTAGATCAACGAT
This sequence comes from Merzomyia westermanni, assembly GCA_949987695.1. Lineage (NCBI taxonomy): Eukaryota > Metazoa > Arthropoda > Insecta > Diptera > Tephritidae > Merzomyia > Merzomyia westermanni. Next base: position 15,529,188 of record OX465289.1, read on the forward strand.
CAACTTGCACGTCATGACATTTGGGTATTTTAGTCGCCTCTTACGACAGGGCAAACATCTTAAGAACTATCATTGAGGTGCATGCAGACGGAATGTCTCACACTTTGAGGTGGCATGTGCCTGTTTCCGCTTGCCGGATGGCTTCGTGAAGGCTAATGCTAGCATCACCACTATTGAAGAGATGCTACGGCGGATTGCAAAAGCAAATATAAACTTTACATCTTGTGAGGCCTTCTGCAGTGATCATGTAGAATATAAAAGATAAACCCTTATGTACTTCGTCAACAAGTAATTTACCTTCACGTAGAAACACCTTGTTGATCGACGGATGGTATGCTTAAACTTTTTAGTTGGACGTTGCGAGCACCTAACATCAACTCAAACTATTTAGTCACAGCTCAGATCCGCGCTGGCCTCTTATTAGAAAAAACATTCATCTAAAATTACTAAAAAAGCTGACCTCCAAGTAGCTGTAATCGCGTCAGACTCCCTAGATTTTGCTAGTGAGTTCTCACACCTGCTCGTTGAGAGAAAAAGTCCATAGTTTAAAAAAGAATGGCAGCATATCTTGGGAGCAACAAAGTTGTTTTTGACGGAAGACAAAGATTGACCCAAAAAAGGCGTGAATGTGATGACCATGATGCACTAGAACGTAAGAAAAGCGTAAAGTTATATCAAGATTTTTATTTTTTTGTTATAAATTTTTACGGGCTGTCTATTTTACTTGTCGTTGTAAGTTTTACGAGTTTAGTTTTTAATAATTGAATAAAAATTATTATGAACTGGTCTTAAACTTGTAAAACTTCAAAAAAAAGTTCCATCAAGAAATTAGACGAGTCAAGGGTGAACTCGACCATACCTAGAGTATAGATGAAACAAAACTCTGCCTTCTTAAACGAAGAAAGTGAGTGATACAAGGATGAAAATACAATACATCTACCTGACTTTATTCCGACGTGTAGTCACGTATTAGACGTTATATCGAAGAATGAGTGGAAGAAATATTTGGAGGTTAACTAGGACAAAAGAAACCCCAATAAAGCAAAGAATTCGCCCTTTTGTCAACTTTTTTGCCTTAGTTTCAAGAGGTCTGACCAACAAAAATGCTAGTCTAGAATTCATCGAGGAATTACTCTTGCAAATACATTCTATTTCGGGCTGATTGTGGAATTGAGAGATAAGATTATCTCATGGGGTTGGAAAGAACACTCTTAAAGTAAATTATTGACCTTCCATTCAAGGGAAAAATTTTTCGAAAGATTTTTGAAGTACTAAGAATAAGAAATGGCGCATGGTTCAACATATAGTTCAGCGAATTAAAGCATAGTAGCTGCGTTGATTGGGTCACATTATGATTTATTATTATAGTCACATGCACCGGTGAAATTAACAGGGGTGGAATGCCCAAAATATATTGGGAAGGTCTTGGTAGAGAACATCTGGTGATTAGATTTGGTGTTTGCTAGCAAAATTTGAATCTGTCTTATTATTGCTGATGATTTTCATTGATTTTGATTAACGCTAATTCCGTGTGTATATGGAATTCCATTCGTGTGATGCGTTAGCTTAGCTATAAACGACGCTAAATGTTTAAATTTATTTATAGTTATATAAGGCCAGTATTTTCCCCGACGCAGTGGCCTGCTTTTAATTAAATGTTTGACTAAAGTTCTTTTCCTTACTTAATACCTAAGCAATATTTTCAACTATCCACTCTTACAAAGCTATGACAATGGGGTTGCAATTGCTGCCCAGTGCATTACTTGACCACTAGATCTTAAACCGTTGCTGTTCCGATACTTTCAAGGTGCCTTCGCTATGGCTTGTTTTTAAGCGGTCCCACTTGGTTTAGTTTGGGATTAGTCCTGGTTGTGGATAAGTAATTATCGTCCCTTTCATGCCCAAAAGGGTAGCGTCGGACAGATTCCCTTTGTTCGCAAGTTCTGACAAGTATACTTTCAACACCTAAAAGTAGCCTGCAGAAATTAAAATTGACTTATTCCAACTATGCCCATAAGTAGGTATTGGGATCAATTTTACCCGACTGTAGACGAAAAGTATTGGTCGCGTATCACTTTTTTTAGAGATCCATCGCACGATTTTTTGCAGGGATGCCTTTTAGTTATCGCTTTTTAATGAGTACGGAATGAGACAAGACTGTCTTATTTGGTTTCTTGTTCGCAATTTACTGCAGTTTACGTACCACAAATAATTACTTTATTTTATTAATCCAGTGAAATTAAGCAGCGCTTCCTACTTTATCTGCTTTACTCTAAACGACTTACCCAAACGATTGCTTATCCTATCTCCACAATCTGCCAAATGTACTTTTAGGCGCCATCAAATGTTCTTTCTAAGCACTCAACCACTGTCTGCAGCTACTAAACTCAAAAATAGTTATGTCGAGACAAACATAGACGCCAAAATTTAAATTTTCTAAATACATAAAATCAAATGTCTTAAATATTCTTCCTCTATATATAAAAACAATGCACCCACAATTGCGTAATTGCTTATTCAGCAAGCAGAAATTCTAACAATAAAAAAGTTTGAAAAAAAAAAATATTTCCGCGATTATTTTGCTGCCACCATATGAGCAGGCGCATGCGTTTGTTTGCGGCATTTGTCTGCCAACCAAAAAGAAAGCATCTAATAATGGCCAATGTAATAAAAACAATTGGCAGTAAAATAGTTTTTTATTGGCTTGTAAATGACACCTGCTGCCTATAAGCGGTGGGGCCAAAGTTTGTATGTATGTGTGTGTGTGGTATGCGCGCATGTATTTATTTGGTATTTTCAACACATCATCAATGTGCTATCGAATTATCTAAATAGCTGTGAATATCTGTAAATTTTTGCGAATCAATAAACGCCTACTTGGCGCCTCCGATCAATTATAATTGCCCACAAACCGCACGAAAGCTGCCATCAACACGCCAACTATTCAATGCCGTAATCTCTTAGAAGTGAGTACTTGCTTACATATATATGTTTGTATGTATGTGCGAATACTGCACGCGATGCCATCTCACTTTCAATCGACGGCTATAAAATTTAGTTAATAAAAATTCGTATAATTTGAATTGTTTTGGGGCGTCGTTGTTCTACGTAGTGTTGTTGTTGTTTGTGTTGTTACTACCTTTGTTCTGCTACTCTCGTGCAAATTTAGAAAATATGCGGCTATAAATAGAATTTCCACGTAACTTCAGGAGCAGAAAATATTTCATGTTATAAAAATTAAAAATAGAAAATATTTTGTAAATAAAATGTTCGCGTGTCAATGGAGGTAACGATGTTTTTAGTAAATAACAAGTAAGAACGTCTAAGTTTGGCTGAATTAGAAAAGTAGATACCCAGCTGTAAGTGTTAGAAAATATTTATAGGCAAGTTGGAGTGGTTGGTAGGCGATATCATCCGTTCTCGACAGGTAGACTTCCTAATATAGTCGTACGCCTTATACAAATTTCATAATTATCTCTGAAAGCAGCCCTAAAAATGGCACCACAGCTAAACCGTAGCTAGAACTGAAGCCATAACTCTGGCCGTATTCGAAACCGAAACCATTATCGAAAGTGGACCTCTAACCGGACCTCTAACCAAAATGGAAACCTAACCGAGAGCGAAACCGATACCACAGCTGAACGATACCCGAAACGATAATTATAACTTACATCGGAAGCCGAAGCGGGTAAAGCCAACAGCCATGCTTGAAAGTATTGTTGAAAGCTGAAAGATAAACGAAACCGTAACCTTAATCGAAATCGAAATCTGAATGAAACCGGACCCAAAACCATAACCGGGAGCGGAAGTGAAACCATAATCGGAACTATACCCGAAACGAATACCATAACCGGGAGCCGAAGTTAAAGCGCAATCGGAACTGTACTCGAAACCGGAACTATACCAGAAACCGGAACTATACTCGAAACCGGAACTATACCGGAAACCGGAACTATACCAGAAACCGGAACTATCCCCGAAACTAAAACCATAACCTGAACTTTAGCCAAGAGCGGATATAAAAGCATGATCGAAACTATACCGCAACTGTGCTCGAAACCAGAACTCGACCCGAAACCAATAACATAACAGGAATCATAGCCGAGAGCGGAACTGAAAGTATAATCGGAACTAGACCCGAAAGCCGGAATTACAGGCGAAAACGAAATCATAGCTGAAGCCGGAATCTTAGCCGAACCCCCAAACCGGAATTATAGCCGAAACCGGTACTGCAAAGGAAATTGGAACTTTATGCGAAATCGGAATTAGACCAGAACTATTCCTGAAACCGGAACTAGACCCAAAACCGGAATTGTGGCCGAAAACCGGAATTACAGGCGAAAACGAAATTATAGCTGAAGCCGGTATCATAGCCGAGTCCCGAAACCGGAATTATAACCGAAACCGGCACTGCAAAGGAAATTGGAACTATATGCGAAATCGGAATTAGAGAAATTGTAGCCGAAAATGGAACTATGCAGGAAACCGGAACTAGATTCGAGGACCCAAGAGATTTTCTTTTTCTCTAGGTGTTTTTTCTTCTTTCCTGTCATACAAAATATGTCTGGTTTTAATATTATTTTAATTTTTAAGCTAGTTTTTTGCACTTTTCAAGGAGATCGTCTTCCTAAAATTTATGCACAATAAAGTGAAAAATTCATTTGCATAAGAAAAAATTTTTAGCTGCATATGAACGAAAACTTGTACAACATTTTTAGCAATTTTCGTTTTCTTTAATGCAGTTTAATTGTTTTTGTTACATGCACCAATCGATATACCTATACATCTCTGTCGTCGTACGATTTAATTATTTTTATACCTAGTAGTGCTACGCACACAAAGTATATTAACTGTAGTCGCCTAACGGCAGTACGTAACGGCATAAACGCATCGAGATAGATATTGACTTATGTATATCAAAATATTCAGGACGAAAAGAGAAATTGATTAAGCCATGTCCGTCCGTCCGTCCGTCTGTGAACACGATAACTTGAGCAAATTTTGAGATATCTTAATGAAATTTGGTATGCAGGTTCCCTAGCACTCATCCCCCAGCGCTATTTAAAATGGGCGAAATCGGATGATAGCCACACCCACTTTCTATATATACAATATTTTCGAAAACACAAAAAAAGTGATTACTCAGTACATAATATACCTATAAGGATGAAATTTGGTGTCTACATTGAAATTGAGGCATAAAATAAATTTTTGGAGAAATTTTTAAAAATGGGCGTGGCACCGTCCACTTTTTATTAAGTCAAATTTAGAAATAATATTAATCATAAATCAAAAGCCGTTCAAGATATCGAAATATAGCACGCAGGTTTCCAGCTATGCAAGGAATGTTCCAGGAAAAAATGGGCGGGATCGGTTAAGGTCTACGCCCACTTCTATGAAAGATTTTGAAGAGGATCGTAGATATATTAAATAGGCAATAACTTTGCGTAAAATAGCTTTACATAATTTATATTTCACTTTTAAAGTTTCCGTAAACTAATAAATCCAAAAAATACAAATTTTCGAAAATGGGCGTAGCCTGGCCCCTTTTATAGCGGACTGTTCCACAAAACTTTTTATGCCATAACTCCGCCAAAAATTGATTTGTCGAAACGAAATTTGGTGTTAATGTTCTATATGTAAAGGTAACTGGTTGTTGTAAAAATGGGCGAAATCGGTTAATGTGCACGCCCAGTTTTTTAACATAGTTCTGAACAATTTTTTTTTAAATTTGAAAAGCGATATTTCTACAACTAAGCAAGTTATGTCCCTCAGATTTTGCACACATAATAACCTTTTTAAGAAAACCTCATCCGCAAAAAAATTTTGTAAATTTTGAAGAAGTAGGCGTGGCGCCGCCCACTTTTCAGCTATTTTCAACGGCAATCACTTATAATTTGGTCAGCTGCTTCTCAGTAGTATGTAATCTACTCCTGCCAAAAAGTAGCCAGATCGGAAAACACACAATCAAAATATCCGGGCAAGTTGTTAATACCTCACTGCAATGATTGATATCATTGGCCTTAACAACCGCGCCGTAACTTCTGCTTACTCTAAATAAAAAAAAGAAGCGGAGAAAATGGGATTGGTGGTGAACGAGGAAACGAATTACCTTCTGTCATCATGCAAAGAGTCAGCGCATTCGCGCCTTGGCAACCAAGCCACTGTTGGCAGCAATAATTTCGAAATAGTAAAGGACTTCGTTTACCTGGGAACCAGCATTAACACCAACAATAATGTTAGCCTAGAAATCCGACGAAGAATTACTCTTGCAAACAAATGCTACTTCGGACTGAGTAGGCAATTGAAAAGTAAAGTCCTCTCTCGACGAACGAAAATAACACTCTACAAGTCACTCATCGCACCCGTCCTGCTATATGGTGCGGAAGCGTGGACACTAACAACATCTGATGAGGCGGCTCTGGGAGTATTCGAGAGAAAGGTTCTTCGAAAGATTTGTGGACCTCTACGCGTTTGCGACGGCGAGTATCGAAGAAGATTTAATGATGAGCTGTATGAACTTTACGCAGACGCCGACATAGTTCAGCGAATTAAAACACAGCGGCTTCGCTGGCTAGGCCACGTAGTGCGAATGAGCGAAGATGCTCCAGCCCAGAAGGTATTCTTATCGGCACCCGCCGGTGGAAGCAGAGGAAGAGGCAGACCACCACTCCGATGGAAGGACCAAGTGGAGACCGTTTTGCAATCCCGCGGTGTTTCCAATTGGCGCCAGTTGGCGCAACGAAGAAACGACTGGCTAGCTATGTTGGACGGTCAAAATCGCCCAGGCGGGTAGATGACCATTTAAAGAAGAAGAATAGGGACCTTATATATCTTTTTTGATTTTCATACTTTTCATAAACGTTAAATGTATGTAGGTATGAGAAGAAGAAGAGAAAAGTTTATTAAAATGATCAGCACGATGAGCGGAGTCGACTTAGCCATGTGCGTATCTCGATACGTCTATCTGTCTGTCCGTCTCTCTATTTGAACGGAAATACGAACTGAAAGTATTAAAATAGACCTGCGTAAATTGGGATGCCATAATAGATCCCCACTAGGTATATAATGTTCGGTTCCACCCGAATTTAGACTTCCTAACTTGTTTTTTTTTTTGCTTTCTTTTGCGTTCTTTCATTTTGCTATGGTCGTTAGTTATTGAACTCCCGACGCTTAGAATAATTTTTTAATTACTCAATTTATTTCTTCACAGCGATTTAACCCATAATTCTCTTTAATTGTTGTTTGTTTTGATTTTAAATTTACGAGTGAGTTATGATAAATTTTTAGCTGCTGAGGCAGTTAAGCTTTGGTTTCCTCAGAAAGCGGTGCCGCTATATAACGTTCGCTATATAGCGGCCGCTATGCTTACCGTCATTAGCGGCAACGCTTTCTTGTAAAGTTCGATGAGCGTTGCAGTCAATTTGGCAGATTTTGTTTTCACTATTTAACTGCATCTTTTTAGGTTTTTTATTTTTGTTTTTATTTCTAATATTTTTTTTTTCAAAACAACAGGAATGTCACAACTGTTGTTTTGTGTAAAAATATTTGAAATATTTGATTGAATCCTCACCGTTTTGAATATGACGGTGGAAAAAAACGTTGACGAAAAATTCACCACCGTCATGACGGCCGTAATGTTTTATACTTGCCGCTATATTACGTTACAGTGAACTTCACCCTCTTCTCAGTTAACACGTAATTACTTTTACATTGCAATGTTTTTGACAACCTATTCTACCGCTATGTGACGGGCGCTATATAGCGACATCGCTTTTGAGGAAACCATGCCTTTAGTGTGGCATACAATTTCACTTTGCTCTTAAATTTCAAAATGCTTTTATAATTTAATTCTTGTATGCAATATTAAGCCTCTATAGGGGTGATTTCGGAAAATTTTTAAGAAGTATTTGGTCCAAGTCCAGTCCAGTCAAAGTAATTTGGTCAACTTTTCCAATAAACTGTAGAAGTGGTCTTAAACTGAGTTCGTAGCCAGATTGACGAGTTTTTTGAAAATCCAGCCAAATAAAGCAGGTTATCTTAACTTCAAGCTCAAGGATCATTTAAATTCCACAGTCAATATTATAAAATCTGTATGCCATAAAAGAAATTGGAAACGAAATCGAAACCGGAATTCAAACCGAAAATAGATTCGTAGCCGAACTACAACCTGGGCACAGTAATAGGTACCAAAAGCGAAAGCATGCCTGAAATCGGAAACGATATCGAAACCAGAGGCGGAACCGGATTCGGAACAGAAATAGTTACGGAGGCGAGCCAAAACCAGGACTGAGACTGACATAGTAAAAGGCACCAAAACCTATACCACAATAAAATCGGGCCCGGAGTCAGAACCGAAACCGAAAGCGGAACCGAACCCGGAGTCGGAACCAAAACCGGATTTGTAGCCGAATCAAAACGGTTATCAAAACCATAAAGGGGGCCAAAAGCAAAATTCGAACCAAAATCTGAACCGGAACCTAATTCAAAACCAAAACCGAAACCGTATAGAAACTAGATTCGCAATATGAACTGAAATCTGGACAGTAACTAGAAAACGTAACCTAACCAAAATAGATAACCAAACTGAATCCGGAACTGTAACCAGATCCGAAAGTGGAGCCTATAACTCAAACAAAAACCAACTTGTTTCGTCTTGCACATCAATCGTGCCCATCCTCTTCCATACAGTTTGCATGAAATGTAGTAGCCGAAATCGTGAAACTCACTGCGTGCACTCGCATTGTATAATGAACTTTCAAAACTAGAATCTTAAGGGAAAATGTGTTTTCGTAAACCTAAACAGATCGGTTGTACCTTTGGCGATAATATTTGGTCGAATAACCTGTTCAGACACAAATCTTGCTCAGGTAAACCAAGGAACCCGAAGACCGAACTCGAAACAAGCAGCGAAACTGAAAGTGGCAGAGGAGCTTAAAGTGAGTCGAAACTAAAACCAAAAGTCTAACGAAACGGACATTAAATAGTGAAATGGAACTGGACCAAAACTGGAGACGGAAACGGGCTCGAAACTGAAAAGTGAACTGAAACCAGATCGAAAGTTTAATTGCAACTGAACCTGATGTAAAAGTGGAACCGAAACAATAATCATATCCGAAGCTGAAAAGAAGAACGGCACCGTAATCGAAATGTCGATACACACAGGGCATTGCAAGCTTAAGGGTCACATCGAAAAACTGGGCAATTGCTCCAGTGCACTCCATGAAGCAGAAAACAATCCTTGACTTTTAAAGAAGCACGGGCTGGATGATGACTATTGCGCAAAGAGTTCAAAGTAATCGTTCGCCCGAAGTTGAACTAAGAACGCTCCCCATTTAATAGTGGTCAATTAATCAGCAACATCCGTGAAGATAGGTTAAAACTAGTTTTATATTAATTAAATTCTTGGGATTGTGAGCTATTGGTATGCCACTTTAACTCACATAAAAAGTTGTCACGAAAACATAATTTCAGTTTCAAGTTTTCATATATTTGCACAGATTAAAGAATAAGTTTAACCAAATAAAGCCTAGAATAAACAACTGAATACATTTTGATAACCAAATATGCCACAATTCAATAATAATTTGTAATGCAAATTTAGCACAAAAAAAAGAAAAAACCAAACGCACAAATCGAATGCAATCAACAGTGACAACTTCAAACAAGTGGAATATTCCATAAATTTATTTACTAAAATGACAACAAACAAATAAAACAAAAAAAGTATTTACAACTTACCAAAAAATAAAAAAAAATTCGGATTCGCATAAGCTATACAACATTCACTTGCCCCTCAAATTTATTATTTATTTATACTTATGTGCAACATAAATATGAGTAGATACTACTTTCAAGCTAGCTGCAACTCTAACACATACAGGCTTATTGTTTTTGTGTTTAAATATTTTTGCGTATCTTTTTTTTTTACTTTGGAGTTCCATATTTTGTTGATTCAGCTGCATCTAATTACAAGCAAATCAAATGTGTGCGCTGCCAGCCAAAAAATATAGCAAGCAAAACGAATCGCAATCGCAACGCAAACTTACTAACTAACTAAGGTAAGCAGTTATTTGCTATTTGCCGTAGACTAAATAACTTACGATATGGGTGAATAACTGACTGACTGACTGACTGCTAAATCAGCTGCATATGCGCGTATCTAATCAAATCAAACCTAGTTTCTCATAACTTGTTATTTATCGCATGCGCTGAGACACCAAAAATATTTTAAATATATTTTAAAGCACTATGTAGTTGTTGTAGACATTATTATGGGGGGGATTGCAGTTAATATGCTGAAGTTTTATTTTTAGCAAATTAGCAATGCAATGCATATTTTTGGAGCGGCACACGTTTTATGTCAGTCATATCGTATGTTTGTATGGATGTATGTTTGTACATGTGAAGCAAGGTTAAAATCTAAGAATTGTTAAAACTATAAACGTAAAATGAAGTAAAAGAAATATATAAATCAAATACTTTACATTGAATTTGAGAAAATGTCAAAAAATGCATAAATTATAGTGTTGAAAATAAAGAAAAAAGTATATGTGAATATGTTTATTAATTATGCTAAAATTTATAAGCCAATGAAGTTCGTGTCTTAAGTCTTTTGTTGCAAATGACAACACAAATCGACTCAAGCTGTAAATAATCGCACTTAATTAATATGCAAAGGATTTTCTGTTTCGTGTGTTAGGTATTCAAGTAAAAAAAGTATAAGTTTAGATGTATAAAAAAGTGAAAACGCGCATAATACCCAGTTGCAGTTAAAATGAGAGACTGAAAGCAAAAACGGATATTATAATAGGTACTTAGAAAAATTTTAAGACACGGCTGTTTGCTTAAATTTCAATATTTCATATTAATATTTTTTTAAAGACCATTTAAAATAGATTGAATTTTATAATGGAAATTTAAAATATTGTTGAACAGCTTTAGGTTAAAGTGCTACACCGACTGGAAAATAGGTGCAAAACTGCGACCAAAAATTGATTTCCTTTTACTTTGAGGTCATCACAATCGACTTCTTTTTCAAACGCGTATGAAATTCAATTAATTTACGTTAAGTGGGTCTTTATGAATATGAAGTATTATAACAAGTTTGTTCAACCAGATAGAAACCCCTCTAAACACCTGGATCCAGATTATGGAACAACACGTTTTTCTGAGCAATTACTAGAAGTTTTCTAAAAGCCAGCCAACTTGCTGCTTCGAGATTTGATAATTGAGCAACTTCTAATGTTTGGAGCCCTAACCTAGCAAGCTGAGTGGGGAACTTAAGGTTCTATGTCAGCTTAGGCTTATATAAATAAAACAGCTTCTAAGTAATGAAAAAAAAATTATTTAATTATTTCTATTTTATTTGAAACTAGCGTATACCCGTGGATTTCACCCCACATTTCTATAAAAAATATGCAATGCAAATAAAACAACCTAAATTTTTGTATGAAAAATTCCATTTGTATAGGAGGTGTCACCCCCCCTTTTTAGCTATCACCAGTTTTCATGCAGGTGTTAGGTATTAACCTCATATAACCCCTTCCCAAATTTCATTGGTCTAGCCTAAATATTTCCAGAGATATGGACCATAAAAAATTCCAGTTATATGGGAGGTTCCACGCCCCCTTTTTCGTTATCCGCAGTTTTTCTGGATGTGGAAGGGATTAATGCCATATAATCCCTTACCAAATTTCAGTAGTCTAACGTAAATACTTCTAGAAATACGGACTGTTAAAAATTCCATTTGTATGGGAGGTGCCACGCCCCCTATATATATCAAAATATTTTTTAGCCCATGACCATCCCGGTAAGGTATCCAGTTCGTGTTTCAAATTTGGTTACGATCGGTGTTTACGTTTAGGACGCAAGTTGATCTATAGATATATACATAATTTGAATTTCATATACAGGGTGGCTAATGAAAGCCGCTACCAAAAAAAAATTAAATAACTTTTTTTCTATTTAATGAATCTGGTAAATTTTTTTTTTTTTTTGCAGATTGACTTTTACATTTAACAAAAATGGATAACTGGGACACTGAAACAAGAATTTGGATTGTCCGCCGCTATCACGCACTGGAGTCCGTTGTTTCGGTTCAAAGAGAGTATAGGCGCACGTTTGGCGGCAATCCTCCGAGCAGATGGACCATAATAAGACTTGTAAGCAATTTTGCCGAGCACGGGACAGTCAACAGAAGACCTTACCATCGAAACCCTTCAGTTCGAACGGAGGAAACAATCGCTGCTGTAGCTGCTGCCATACAAAACAATCCACGTGTTTCGACAAGAAGCTTATCTGCTCAAATGGGTGTAAGCAGACAGTCATTACAGTCAATTATGCACAAAGATTTGGACTTATTCCCATATAAAATTCAAATGGCCAACAAACTGAACGCTGCAGACTTGCCGATTCGCTTGGAATTTTGCCAGAAGATGCTTCAAATGGTGGAAGAGGATGGAAACATGTTGAACTGTCTTTTCATGTCTGACGAGGCCCATTTCGATTTAAACGGCAACATAAACAAACAAAATTGTCGAATATGGAGTGCTTCCAACCCACAGATACTCCATGAGACGGAATTGCATCCACTTCGTGTCACAGTGTGGTGTGCAGTTTCATCACGCTGCATTGTCGGGCCCTACTTCTTCGAAGAAAACGGTCACACCGTTACGGTTACTGGAGACCGTTACTTGAGCATGTTGAGAGAGTTTTTCTATCCAGAATTACGCCGAATGAGAATTTCTTTCAACTCTGTGTGGTTTCAGCAAGATGGTGCAGCTCCTCATATAGCCCAACCTGTTATGACAGAATTGCGACGAAAATTTCCCAATAAGCTGATATCCAGAAACTCCACATTCCGTTGGCCACCCAGGTCGAATGACCTTACTGCACCTGACTTTTTCTTGTGGGGTTATTGCAAACAGGAAGTCTTCAAAGCAAAACCAACAAATTTGAATGAACTAAGGCAATCCATTCGAGAAACAATTGCGGCTATTCCTGTCTCAACTCTCCAAGCAGTAATGAACAACTTTTTGGTAAGATGCCGCACATGTATCGACGAGCAGGGGGGGCATTTAAATTCCATTATTTTTAAAACTAATTAAGCTATATTTAATAAAATTTAATGAGCTTTAACACGAATAAAAGAAAAATGAATTCCATACACTGAAAAAAAAATTATTTGAGTTTCTTAATGTAGCAAAATTCATCAGCCTCCCTGTATATAGATATATCTAATTTCATATCCACTGTGCAACTACTTGATTTCCCTACATCTACTCTCATTATATCAACTTTTCCCTTTTCTTTGAAATTCCATTTCTTTTTAACCATATATCTTTATCACTATATATCTACAACCTACATTTTTTCCTAAGTCAGATATTCTACGGCGCATGAATGGAAGTCTGTAAGCTGCTTTTGCGTATAATTTGCACACGGCCACATCCTCCAATAAAGCTTTATTGGTGTCACGATAATTTGTGCTGGTTTACAAGGTGACGGAAGATTCCAAGCCCATAGGGAATTCGTACAGAGACAAATATAGCGACCTGTTACCCGACGCACAGATACTACTTAAGTTTTGGGAGAAACAAATCTCTTCACTTCTAAATTGCCCGGAAGATGGCGAACTCAGTAACCCAATACTTGATGATTAACCCAGTACACAACCTTGTTGAAGTGAATACGGCAATTTCGCTGCTCAGAAAAATTAAAGCGCTTGGACAATCCAAAGACCACTTCAAACACGGAGAAGTAGAGTCGTTAAAACGCAAGCATCAACTGAGGAACTTCGTTGACCGATCCCATTCCTCCAGATTTAAGATAAAATGTGCTCTATGAAATGCAAAAGAAAGACTATCCTACCAATTAATGTTAAACTCATCGTCGACAAAATGATTGGACTTTATCAGTGTGCTCTAAATCTGACTTACCCACCATCAGAAAGAAAATAAGCTAACTGCACGCTACGATGGCAAAAGCTTATACGGCTGTATGAAATAGCTTTGAGTTACAAGTAAAGCTCCGTCAGGATTGGCAAAGACACCTCCGAGTCTTTTGAACCCAAACGAGTAGCCAACTGAGAATTAATTTTTTCTCTCGGCGAACAAAGATTACACGCTACAAGTATCTCACTAAACCCATTATTAAGATATAAGATAAAATTACTATTTAAAAATTCAGGAGAAAAGTACGAGCTTAACTCTAGTATTGCAGAGCAAGGGCTTCGCTGGTTGGGTCCTCTTATGAGAATGAACAAAGAACCTTAGACAACCTCAGAGGAAGTGGAGGTCCCTGATTAGACGACATCGCTTCACTCAATTTATCCAGTTGATGTCAGTAATGTCTAAACATGGATGTCTGACTGTGTGGTTAAGCGCCAATAAATGGAGACATAATTTTAGCATAAAAATTCCGAGTATGGAAACCACGAAAAGGCTAAAAGGTAGCAACGCTTTCACATGAGTGGCATTCCTTTTTATTGATGGCTGTTGGCCAAATGTTATTATCCCCTGGGTTCTACCAAGCAACATTTTTTAGGACAAACTTATACTTAAAGATCGACTTGTGGACAAGCCAATGAGAAGTTTGGGCTTAACCTATGTCATAGACGAGCATACCAGATCTAATCGCTGCAAATGAATATACACATTGGTAATACTATCGTAAACATTCGTTGAATTTAAAATATATTCGTACTAGAACAGAGCTTATTCAATACCGACCTAAGTGCTCAGCGCGAAGTGTCTTGCCAAGGACTCTAACAAAATTACTTCAGTGCATATGTGCGCGCCAGTAAATTTCTCGCGTTGCTGAACTTCGGCTTTTCTTGGGGCGATTGTGTTGAGATATAGCTAGGTATATCTTCCACCAATTTTAATGCTCCTCAAAGCCACTGTCAATGCAAAAAAATCTATAATTCAAGTTGTATGTTAAGCGCATGTGGGTATATAATCAGATCGATTTTTAATAGACATCATTTTGCTCTGAGCTTATATCAACAACTGTTTTCAAGCACAGATTTCACCCATAAAATAACCTTCAAGAATTTATATGAATGCGCAGATATGCCCCAATTAGCGAATCGCATATTCTGACCGCAAAAAACTAATTAGAACCACTTAAGTGGATAAGCGGCAAGCGAACTCAGCGAAAAATACAAAAGAAATTTGTAAAAATAACACAAATTTCTTGATCAATGCAGACCACCGGATGAGCGAAGGTTCATATAGAAATTATTTCATCAAGTCTTAATCAGATAGCTCCAAAGACCAACCGCTGGGATGGTTTAATAAATGTGTATGTTTGTGTAATAACATGTACGAACAGCAAATACAACAACTAAAACAAAAACATAATATGAGTCAACAACGGTAAACGACAAACAAAAACTACAATAAAAATAACAATAATAATAATTCGACTCTGCCACACCAAAAGTGGCTGTGGGAACACTTCAGCGTGTGCGCCTCAACACAACATCACTCGCAAACCATAAAACACAAATCCGAACCCAATGAGCACCTTATAGCTAACAAATCCAAGCAAGAAAAAACATTCTGAACTTAAAAACAATAAAACAAAACATGAATTGCAGCTATAACACTAATGTAGCAATAATAAATGTTGAAAATAAAATTAAATCAGCTGAAATCAATTTAATTTCTTAATAATATTGCTATTAGCTGTTTGTTGTCTGTTGTTGTTGTTTCACTGTTATATGTTTGCTTGTTTATTTCTTGACTACAGCAGCTGCTCATGGCATGTTTTCTTTTTCGATAAACCAACTCATGCACGCTTAGCCTTTTCTATATTATTTTGGGTTTGTTGAGGTATCGTTGGCTTGAATCCGTTTGGGTTCATCTAAAGGCAGACCAATATGTGCGTTTGAGTGTTTATGTACTGTAAGGCGTGCATATTCTTATCCCCTAATTTCAGCGTCTGTGGTGGTCACATCTATCCAATCACCGAAGCCTTTTTACAGGCTGCCGCATGCTTGTTTTTTTTTTTTTTTTGCCTTTTGATGGAGTCCATATCTACCTAGTATATACCTACATATTTAGTGTATTTTTTTGGTTATATATTATTACTATTTTGGGGTAACAGTTAAGGATGAAAAAATTCAAAACCTATGACAAAGATTTCGATAGAAATGTTTCCTTTTGCGTTTTTTATTAGGATGCCCCTATCATCATCAGTAGGATATTTTGGGCGATGTATACCAAAGAAAGTCAGTGAAAGCCCTAGTGACATTAAAAATGCTTTGAAAATATTTTTTCACAACACAGGCGTCCCTCGGCAGCTGCTCTTTATCTTATTTTAATTTATTTTATTTTATTTTATTTTATTTTATTTTATTTTATTTCATTTTGTTTTATTTTATTTTATTTTATTTTGTTTGGTTTTATTTTATTTTATTTGGTTTTATTTTATTTCATTTGATTTTTGTTTTATTTTATTTAATTTTATTTTATTTTATTTTATTTTATTTTATTTTATTTTATTTCATTTGGTTTTATTTTATTTTATTTTATTTAATTTTATTTAATTTTATTTAATTTTATTTTATTTTATTTTATTTTCTTTTATTTTATTTTATCTCGTTTTATTTTATTATTATTAATTTTTATTTTATTTTATTTTATTTTATTTTATTTTATTTTATTTTATTCTATTCCATTTTATTTTATTTTATTTTATTTTGTTTTATTTTATTTTATTTTATTTTATTTTATTTTATTTTATTTTATTTTGTTTTATTTTATTTTTTTTATTTTATTTTACTTTATTTTATTTTACTTTATTTTATTTTATTTTGTTTTATTTTATTTTATTTTATTTTATTTTATTTTATCTTATTTTATTTTATTTTATTTTAATTTACGTTATTTTATTTCAGTCTATTTTATTTTTTTTATTTTATTTTGTTCTATTTTATTCTATTTTAGTTTACTTTATTTTATTTTATTTTATTCTACTTTATTTTATTTTAATTTACTTTATTTTATTTCAGTCTATTTTATTTTTTTAATTTTATTTTATTCTATTTTATTCTATTTTAGTTTATTTTACTTCATTTTATTTTATTTTATTTTATTTTATTTTATTTTAGTTTACTTTGTTTTATTTCAGTCTATTTTATTTTTTTTATTTTATTTTGTTCTATTTTATTCTATTTTAGTTTACTTTATTTTATATTTTTTATTTTATTTTAATTTATTTTATTTTATTTTGTTTTATTTTATTTTTTTTATTTTATTTTACTTTATTTTATTTTACTTTATTTTATTTTACTTTATTTTATTTATTTTATTTTATTTTGTTTTATTTTATTTTATTTTACTTTATTTTATTTTATTTTATTTTATTTTATTTTATTTTATTTTATTTTATTTTATTTTATTTTATTTTATTTTAGTTTACTTTATTTTATTTCAGTCTATTTTATTTTTTTAATTTTATTTTGTTCTATTTGATTCTATTTTAGTTTACTTTATTTTATATTTTTTATTTTATTTTACTTTATTTTATTTTATTTTGTTTTATTTTATTTTATTTTATTTTATTTTAGTCTATTTTATTTTATTTTATTTTATTTTATTTTATTTTATTTTATTTTATTTTATTTTATTTTATTTTATTCTACCTTATTTTATTTTAATTTATTTTATTTTATTTTGTTTTATTTTATTTTTTTTATTTGATTTTATTTTATTTTATCTTATTTCATTTTACTTTATTTTATTTTATTTTATTTTATTTTACTTTATTTTATTTTATTTTATCTTATTTTATTTTATTTTATTTTATTTTATTTTATTTTAGTCTATTTTATTTTAGTCTATTTTATTCTATTTTATTTCATTTTATTTTGTTTTATTTTATTTTGTTTTATTGTATTTTATTTTATTTTATTTTACTTTATGTTATTTTATTTTGTTTTATTTTATTTTATTTTATTTAATTTTATTTTATTTTATTTTATTTTATTTTAATTTATTTTATTTTATTTTATTTTATTTTACTTTATTTTATTTTATTTTTTTTATTTTATTTTACTTAATTTTATTTTATTTTATCTTATTTTATTTTATTTTATTTTACTCTACTTTATTTTATTTTATTTTACTTTACTTTATTTTACTTTATTTTATTTTATTTTATTTTATTTTATTTTATTTTATTTTATTTTATTTTATTTTATTTTATTTTATTTTATTTTATTTTATTTTGATTTACTTTATTTTATTATTTTATTTCAGTCTATTTTATTTTTTTATTTCATTTTGTTCTGTTTTATTCTATTTTAGTTTACTTCATTTTATTTTATTTTATTTTGTTTTATTGTAGTTGGTCTTATTTTATTTTAATTTATTTTATTTTATTTTATTTCACTTTACTTCCCTTTAATTTCCTTTAGTTTATTTAATTTAATTTTATTTTATTTTATTTTATTTTATTTTATTTATTTTACTTTATTTTACTTTATTTTATTTTATTTTATTTTATTTTATTTTATTTTATTTTATTTTATTTTATTTTATTTTATTTTATTTTATTTTACTTTATTTTATTTTAATTTACTTTATTTTATTTTAGTCTATTTTATTTTATTTCATTTTATTTTGACATAATTAATTTGTTTTTTTGGCCGTTAATAAATATATATATTATTTATGAGCTCTAGGCCTATTTTAAAGAAAACAACTAGATTTGTCGTTAATATTTATTTTCGATATTTCGATATCACTCTGATATTATCATCAGGAATCTTCCGCTGTGATTTTGTTTTATTTTATTTTGTTTTATTTAATTTGATTTAAACTAATTTATTTTGAGTAAATTAGTAGCTCCAATAAACTTAACATGACTTATCGATGATTTATTTTTGTAAACTATTAATGTATCATCAGTAAGCATACTTATTTACATAAGAATACAAATAAAACAACTCTTCGTGTACTTACAAGCTCATCGAATCAACAGAATTACATCTACTCAACGAAGGACTCTCATGCACAGATTGGCGAATATGACGCAGATTAGGTGGACCTATCGATTGAAATATAATTGCTTATACTCCAGGTGTATAGTCTGGTAGTAGAAGGGTCCATATTTTTAGCGTGCCCATTATATGAGATAATTATTTATCACTGCTGATATCATTTATACATTCTATACCTGGCGAATTGAAGTCTGAAACCTCCCCACAATGCGTCACAGCTTATGCTGGACAGTACTTATCATCTTACTCATTTCATTTCCAGCCTATCTGGACCCCTATAGTGGAAACTTTTGTCATACTTCTTGAAGTACAATATCAGTCGGGCCCCTTAAAGCGAGGTTTACCGTCAACTCGAATAAGTCACCATTTAGCGGCTATAAATAGTGCCGTTATGTCAGTTCCCTCTTAATTTTTTTTAAATCTATACTTTCTTATATTATCTATGTTCTCATCATATACGAGCCATTATGGCATATACTTTGCTACTCAAGTTCGTCGCTTAAGTCTTTCGTTCAAATCAAACAACGAAACAACGCTGCCGCTATGTCTAGCTTAAACTGCGCAACATGTTCACATTGCTGTTTTGTCGTTATTTATTAAAAAAATTCGCATACCCAAAGCAAAAAATTTGTAAAAAATATATTATAAAGCAAAATTGCATTAATTTGCATAAAACAAAATGTAGGGAGCAACACATGGCAATTATTTAGAGAAACGGAGGAGCAGAGCAAAAAAATAAAATTTAAGAAAAAATTCAAGAATGCCAAAAAGTCTAGCGCAGCAACAATGTTATAACAGAAAAAAAAAAAAATATTTAACATGCCAAACACAACTGATAGAAATTAAAATCAGCAATCAACATTCAGCAATTCAAAAGCCAACAAAGAAGCGTAGCAAACACGAATAAGAAGAAGAATACAAAAAAAAAAAAATGAACAAGCATGAACACACAACGAAAGGCAATTCGAAGTACACATTAACAGAATGATTTCAATAATGAACGGTTTTATAGCCGCAGGCATTGCAATCTAGATAACGCGCAAAACGAGTTGAAACTGAAACTAAAGTTGCCACCGTCGTCGATGAGGCCAAAAGCGTAGCAGGCAAATAAAAAAAAGGACAGACTACAAACAGCAAACAAAGTAGCAACAATCAACAATTTCGAGTATAACAAAAGTTTAAAAGTATAAAAAAATATTTTAATAAATTAAGTACACAAAAGAGTTGAATTCAAGCAGCGCTGAATGGTCTTTATAACTTTATTTGGATTGTGCGCTTTGTTGCTATTTCAATTTGGATTTCTTTAAATACATTTTTTTTGGCACTCAATTGCTGTGCATATTCAACTTGTTTTTTTTTTAGCGCGGAATATAAGTATGCATGATCTAGTTGGGATTTGTTGGGTTGTTGGATTTTGGAGCATCTTCAATGGACTCCTGAAGTGAAGAAACGCAGTGTTTGACTATAATTTTAGAATGAATATAATGTATCACAGTAAGTCCATACATTTACTTTGATTAAACTTCAAGGACTAGCAGTTGTCGATAGACTTTTATCGATGGATATAAATTCAAAAAGCCGATAGACAATATGCTATAATAATTAGTAGTCGATAACAGTTTGAATCAATTGATAAGCTAAAACAAAAAAGGTGCAGTTAGTTGGTTATGGATAATTTTTTTTTAGCTAAAATAAGAGTTATTTCAGTGCCTATACAAGGCTGTAGTGGAAATGTATTTAAATAAATTGGCCTAGTAAATTTCGATTAAACCATAAAAACAGTAGAAAGAAATTGAAAAATTCTAGCAGAATAAAAAATTGCCAGGATTGAAATTGGTAGTGATACTCCCTGTAAAGGTTTTCAAAATCGATAAAAGTTACAAATAAAAAAAAAAAATTACCGACCAAATATAGTGATCGAGAAAATGTTATAACAATAATTTTTAATCAAAAAGCGGCTTAGAGATTAAAAGTTCACAAAAACTATTAGAATTCTTGTAAAATCCCCGAAGAACTCATAGAATTATAGAATTGTTTAAACAGAACCGGAACTAATGCAAGAAAGAGGATTTAGTAGCCAAACGAAAGGAAAGGGCATCGAAACAGAAATTGAAACTTGAGCTGAAAAATTAATTGGAACGAATCAGAGCTGCATCACTTTGAATAAAAAATTACTCAAAATTTGATTTGATTTGATTTGAATAAAAAATTACTCAAATAAAAAATAAATTTTTATTCATTATTCAACCAAATTTTAGTTACGAGTGAAATGCTATCTGGTTATTCAAAAACTTTTGAGCAACGCATAAAATTTGAAATATCATTCAAGTTTTTTTTAAATACGAGTATATATTAAAAAAGCACCTCGAGATACAGAAAAATTATACACATACAAGAGGGCACGTCAGATGTTATTCTGTCAAGAAATTTGCCTGCATCGATCTTGAAAAATTTCCTATCGCTATCTCTACCTCTATCCCTATCAAGCCCCTCTACTTCATATAAAGGATCTCTATACCAAATATTACATAGCTGTAGAAATAGTTGCGGAGTTTTAAAGGTGTCACGCCTCCATCTCCCTTACCATATGTATGGTGAGTTGATTTAGCCATGTCCGTCTATCTGTCCGTCTATCTGTTTGAACGCAAACGGGTCTCTGAGTTTTAGAGATATATCGATGAAATTTGGTAAGAGGCAGCCATTTTGTAAAGCATTAATCATTTGTTGGGACCAGCATGATCCGACCAATACAACGCATAGCTCCCATACAATCGATTGTTCCGATAAACGGGTTTTGGCCTTTAACTGTTGCAATTTAAAACCTGGAAACGTAAATTTTTGCAGGTTTGGTACTTATTACATATGTAATTTGTGTAGTGAAAATCAGTCAAATCGGACCTACATAACATATAGCTCGCATACAATCGATCGCTCCGATAAATGGGGTTTGAGATATGTATATTTAAACTAACAGTCTTGCAGAGTTCTTTTACTAATTGTGAGTAAGGATGGGACACTTAAAACCATGATGCGTATTCATGAAATGCATAAAGTCTTCGGCACAGTCGAAGACAGCCCTTTCCTTACTTGTTTGGTATGAATTGAGCATCACTAAGTTGAAATGACTCAAGTTCGGGATGACTGCGGGACAAAATAAGTCTTTTGGCGGGACTATTTGGGAGACGACTGGGTTTTTTTTGGGATAGTTCCTAAGTAGTTCTAGGGATAATGTTGGCAATTTTTCAGCGCCATTCCGAAATTGTTTTCGGGACTATTACGGGATCATTCCGTATGGGCGCTATTTTGTGACTTTTTCAGTGTCATTTCTGTACTATGTTGCAAATATTTCAGAACATTTTTGGTGGTATTTCGGGATCATTTTGGATAAGCATAACTTAGTATCTAGGGCTGAAGTTGACTGATCTTTGATACGGATAAAAAGTTTAAAAATAATACCGAAAAATCTCGAAATTGTCCCTAAAATGATTCCAAAAAATTTTACGAAGCGACTTTAAAAAATGATCCTGAAGAAATCCCAAAATGATCCCTAAAACTCTTTCGAAATTTCTCCGGAAATTACCCCAAATGAAGGAAGTGGTCCCCCAAGAAGTTGAGCAAAAAACTTTATTTTGTCTAGCAATGATACCGAGCTTGAGTCAAATCACCTCAGTGCAGCTTAATTTATGCAGAAAGAATCTTCCTAAGTACCCACTATATAATCTGAGTATAATTTTGCTGTATCTCGGGGTACTTACTTTTCATTTTCAAAAGCTTCAATAATAATTGAAATTTTATTGGTTATTTAAAGTTGTTTGAAAACGCTTATTGAAACCTACAACGCAACCGTATTTAAAACTGGATTTGGAACCGAAATCGAACCAGGAAATAAAACTGATTGGGCGCAGGAACTGGTGCAATTTCCAGGAACAAAGCCAAATAAACACATCACAAATAAGGCGTCGCCCAAAGCGATTTTCTTATATATATAGGTATTAAATATTCAATATTTGTTTAAGAGATTATACGACATTTAACTAGCTCATGCTTAGTTTTCTTACTCCTGTCCTTTGTACTTATTTTTTCTAATTCTTGTCCATCTCAGACCTCTTGATTTTTCGCTGGCTTTGACTCTTGGTTTCTAACTTTATTTCTTCCTTTGGATTTCACTCCTTTCGTATCATAAATTTTCACCCCAATTAAGAGAAATAGCTCTTCTCTACCTCGCCCCTTTTCTTTCTCTGCTCTCCTCTATATCTTTGCATTTGTGTTTTTCCTATATCTATCTACTCTTTCACCTCAAGCCCCCTTTTTCTATAACTAAGTCTTTCTTTCTCTAGGCATACTGATTGTTGAAAATATATAGGTACAAAATATTCAAGAATGTTTGAGATATTGAACGACATTCTGACGTTCCATCTCTTTCTCGCTTTATTTTGTACTTGTTTCTACCAATTCTTGTCCATCTCACAATTTTTTCTCATTCTCTGGCTCTCGCTCGCTCTGTATATTTTTGACTCTTGTTCTCTCAATCATCCTACGTATCTTAAGCGCCCGCGGGCCCCCTCTTTAAGTAAGATATCTAACTTTCGTGTACCTTTCTCCTTTTCCTTTTCTTCTCTCCTCTATACCCTCTTCTTTCTGTTTTTCCTTCTCTTTAATCTTAAGGGCAATTTTTCTATTACTTACTCCCTTTCTTCTTCCATTTCCTTCTGCGCCTGATTATTTTGCTCTCTCACAATTTTTCTCTAGCATACCCCTAGCACGCTGTTTGTTAATTCTTAATTTTTTTTAATTTTGTATACATTAAAACCTTAACATTTTTTTAATGGAATCCTTATCGTGCTGCATATTATTATTATTAATTACTGCAATTCGAGTGCGTTCAACGGCGGTGAGTTGAAGGCAACACTGTGTCTACCCTGGAGACGATGATGACGAAGGCAAGGTGCAGAACACACGTTGACCGCAGGAGTGCAATGACAAGTACAAAAAAAAATAACAGAAAAGTGATTGAGATACATGGTGAAGACTATACGTAGCCATTTATATAACAGCAATCACTCCTTCAACATTCCTTTAAATTTACTCAAGTATAATAATGAAGATTTCTGTTTGTACTTTACTTGACCGCACTCACTTTTACGCAAATCGAAAGCAATCTGTCGCTGCAGTTGTGGGAAATTTTTGCCATGAATTTCCTACATCTTTTGTTTCACATACACACAAACACAGGCAAATATTTACATGCCAAATGTAATCGCACAAAGGTGCGGCTTTTTACGTAGCGAGGCATGTTTCAGCTTAACAACAACAGCGCTTCGCAGCAGCTGTCCAAGTGATGAACACAACGCTTTGATTATATCATTATTATTATTTATTTGCTTTGCATGTTTCTTGTTGTTGTGTTTTTAAGCTTAATGTGTTTATATATTTAAGTATTTGTTGTAGCTTTTTTCGCTATTGTCTGCTACGCCTTGAATAATATTGAACAGCGGCACGCAGTCTACAAGCGCGCTATTAGCAGCCTAAGGCATTTTGATATTTTGAAAAGTGAAGGAAGTTGGTTTGACTAAATTGAAGAGTTTTTGTATGGCCTGGTGATTTATATTGTATTACATTATATATTTACCGTTGGATGGTTGGTCGATTTTTGAGAAAGAAATTAGTATTTTTGATGGGCTATTACCAAATCAGTTAATAATAATAATATTATTATTATTTTTAAGATTACTATTATTATTATTATTTATTACTAGCAGACCTCGCAGATGTTGTCGTGCCTTAGATTTGTCTTTCCTACATTTGATGAATTGTACTCTCTTCCATTATTTTCCCTTTGCTTTTTCTTCAAGATGATATGAATTTGTTTTGAAGAAATAAACGACAAGGAAGGGTGCTGTAGGAAAAGTCGAAGTTGAAGACACAGATCACGCACTAAGCATACCGGGTAGAGGAAGATTTCGGCAGAGTTGCATCGAAATAACTGCCCTTGGTCGGTTAGAAAAACCCGGGCAATTCCGGTACGATTGCAACACTATGTTCTCGAAATATACGCTTCGTAACCCGAAAGTGTCTTATTGGACGCGAAGCAAAAAGCCTGTAGAACAATACAAGGACGCAATACCTTCTATATGACTGTTTGGTCTCCTTTTGTATGCCCTTCCTAATGAGCTATACAAGGTAGAAGTGAAAATTTTAATAAGCTTTATGATGTCTAGGCTTTCTGGTTGGTTTAATAAGGGGGATACACCATTTTTGGAAGAAATAATAAACGTTGGTGGCTCAAGCATATAGATATGTGGAAAACTCATGTGTATTGAATAAAGGGTTTATTTAAAAAAATGTTTCAAAATTCAAACTTGTCAGAAAATGCGTATATATTAATTTGTTTGAAACGACTTGGCTATATTTGTTACCAACCCTTAACTCTTCATTTAAATTAGTAAAATATTGATATTTACCTTTCAAAGCAAATAATTCAGTTCCCCAAATTGTTTTTATTATTATATGGTAAGCTTGAACTTAAAATCAATTTCGTTGCTTAAGTCTTTTATTCTCATTAAAACCACTTTCCGAAACCAAGCAATCAAGTTCGCTGCTTAAGTCTTTTGTAGTTCTTAACACTATTTCTTGCGCTCCTTCGGCGCAAATAGCAACAGACTGAAAAACTAAATAGCTAAAAAAGAAAACAACAAATATGTATAAAACAATGAATAAATGCAAAAACTAAACGAAACTTAAACTTGCAAAAATAAAAGATCGCCCCGTGGATGAATAAAATTCCTTTTGGCTGAGGAATGAAATTAATGTGCGCCGATAGCGAATTTAATTTATTGCGACAATTTTTCATTCGATGACAGGCTGCAATACGGCGTGCAGGCAGTCAAGCGCCAGCGGTGATGTGCAAACCAAGACCACCGACTAACATACATTTTGACACAAAAAAAGGATCTGCCACACGATTAGTAAGTGTGTAATGTATAAGACATTAGCGAATTAAGGTTTGTGCTGCGCTTATTTCACTTTACTTCTGACCATTTTTTTGTTTGTGTTTTTTTTTTGCTCTTTTTGTTCTTTTGTAGAGGAATTCTTTAGGGTTATTTGTTTATTGTGCATTCGACTAGTGACATGATAAGCCTGGCTAATGATGGTTAATAAGCCATTAAGAGGTTATAAATTATTTTGTTAGCACTTTCCAGTGAAATCTTGAGTGACTTGGATTTATACATGTTTTTTGATTTTATTATTTCATGAGGGGAAATATTGGGAGATCAATTTTAAGAATGATATTAATTTGAACTCTTGTCCGTATCAATAGAACTTGCCTTCTTCATCTCGTTAGTAATTAAAGTAAGTGAATGGACATAAGCCAAAATTGAAAAAGAAGAAGGGAGAATTTTGAGTGCAAGGAAAGGTTAAAAGGGAAGGACAGAAATAGAAAACTGAAAAAAAGCAAAAGATGGAGAAGGATAAGGACAATTATGATAACGGTAATGATGACTATTTTAATAATCATACTGATGATGCCGATGATAGTGAATAATGGTTATGATAATGTTACTAATAGAGCTGATGACGGCGATTATCATAATGGAGTTATTGACGGTGTTGGCCGTGATGAAGTAATGGCACCCAAATATCACTTACAGATCGGTTATAAAATGCTCGGCGTTCCCGATAAACTGCCTAAAGACTCTCATGCAAATAAATAAGCACCCCCGTACGCATCATGACGAAATCCTGTATCTTTTAACTTGTCCTGACTATGCTTCGACATGACACACTTTGGCACGTCAACAACACAGATGACTAAGAAGAACAGAAGCTTACCGCCAAGTATATTTGTGCATTTCTGTTAAGTTTAAGGCAACGGTTACAGTAAAGTTTAAGGTAACGGTTGCTGTAAAATTAAATTTTACAATCATTGTTGAAGTTTAGCTTGTGGGATAGAAGCATATACGATTATGGTTAAGGTTGCGGCTTTGATTAAGTTGAAAGTTACGGTCACTGCTAAGTTTAAGTGACTGGGTGCAGCATAGTTCAAGGTTAAGGTTTAAGGCTACACTCATTGTACTAGTTTAGGATTTGGAATGAATACGTGTAAGTTTAAGGTTCCCTTACTATTAAGTTCAAAGTAACTTTAAGTTAACGGTTACGGCAAAGTTAAAGATTTCCCTCATTATTGCAGTGAAGCTTATGGTGAAAAGTGTTATTAGGATAATGTCTTAGTTCCGTGTTACGGTTACTGCTAGCTTAGAGATAACGGTTACGGTAACGGTTAAGATTAAGTTTATTTTATGTTTATGGCTTTAGTCTTGGCTACCGCTACCTTCAACGACTCCATTATTATACCAGCTGAAATTTTTTATTCAGTACTATCATCATTTAATATTTGTTAAAAGCATAGGCGATTTTTGCCGTTGTGCATCAAATCACCCAAGAAATTCCCTTAAATATAAGTAGACAAGATGAATGCAATGTAGAACCGTTTTCTGCTAAACTATAGTTCTAAGGTATACAAATTATATATGTATAGATAGGAAATTTTGAGTTGTACTCTTATCCGTAAATAAAAAAATTTAAAAAATCATTTTAATATACAAACTTTAACATAAAAGTCACACCAATACACATTTACTTATTCACACTATAGACACGCTGTGTGTGTGTACTTGCTTTTTGTGTACTATGCTGAATCGTGAGCATGGCCGAGGAGTTGCTTTGTAGGAAAAAATTAAGAGCCGTAGTATGTAGTGTGAGTAGACTTGCCATGCATGTTTTTGTGTTATACGTGTGGTCGGCTCTCACTGTGAGTGCGAAGAGTTGGTAGTGGACCAATGAAAACTAAGTATTCGCACTATAGATACTCTGTTGTGTCATGCATTTTTGCTTTAGTTGTTGTTATTGTATTGATTACTGGCTACGATGCCCAGTGTCAGCTGCTCTCCTGAGAGCACGACAAGTTGCTTTGTTGGAGACATAAACAAGCAATTTCAAATATGAGCAAATATGTAAACTTCATTGCTGCTACCTACAAACAGGGTTTACAAAAATAAAATAAATGATTACTCATAAAGAGTATTAAACACCGAAGAAAATTAAAGGAAAATAGAGGAAAGGAAGGAAAATTAAAGGAAAAAAAGGAAAGAAAATGATAGGAAAGGAAGGAAAATTAAAGGAAAGAAAGGAATGGTAAAGAAATGAAAGGAAGGGAAGGAAAACGGAATTAAAGGAAAGGTAAGAAAACGAAGGGGAAAGAAAGAAAATAAAAGGAAGGAAAGGGAAAGGAAAAGAAGTTTGAGGAAAGGAAAAAATAAAATAAGAGAGTAAAAGAAGAAATCAAGGAAAATAAAAGATACAGCAAAAAAATAAAATAAAATAAAGTTTACTGGTTGAATTTCAACCACTGGGCGAACTCTAGTTCCCTTAAAACGATAACTTGTGACAATTGGAAACACCATTGAAAGGCCAAATTGTCATGCTACTATTTTTTTATATCTCTTTAGGTCTGCTCCTTTTTCGGTATTGGGATGTAAATAGAAGAACGTTCTGCCTTTTTTTTCATTCGCATCGCAGGGAAGCTTTTTGGCTTTTTTACGCAACGCTCTGCACATAGCGGCGTGAAGCTCCTACATATGGTAGTTAAACTTCATTAAATACTTATCATTGGCATCATAGTTAGGACGATTAATCTTCAAGAAGACTTTTCGATTTGTATTACTATTATCGACTCTGAATTCAGTAGTCGAGTTAAGCGATTCCCAAAGCATAAGTGGAATCTAAGCTCTTTGAAATGTTGATGTGAAGCAGCCCAAGACAAAGTAGTAAAGTATGCAAATTATTAAATAAATAATTGCAAAAATTTACGAGCATAATATTTTCTTTTTAAAAGCGCTGAAGCAAATTATTTTTATAATCTTAGCTTGAATTTTTACAAATCGATTGCATGGCAGTTCGCTTTGTTTCGCGCCCACAACAATTTTCACCGCAGGCAACGACTGTCACCTGTAAATGGCAATTCGAATATTGACTGCATCTGATTACAAGCAATTAGCACCGAGCAATTAAATATTCATTAAACACAACTCTACGCCCACGATTCATTATGAATTTTTCCATATAAGTTGACATTTCATAGTGATATTTATATTTACAACAAAAATGTCGCTTAAACGCTGATGGCTTTCAAGAGTTTGCCCTATAGCGATTTCTTGCGATTGAGTTCGTAATCAGTGGCATCGCATAAATTTTGCATTCGATTAAAAATGTCGAAATATTGAATGAAAATAGTGGCTTAAGCCATGGATTATGGCTGGGATTATTGCTGAATAAAGAAACAATATTTAAAAACAAAGACACTTGCTTAAGAAGGAGCAAAGGTATTTAAGTAATAATAACCGTATATGTAGGTAAGCAGCCAAATGCGGCATGACATCAAAGTGCTTACTTCTTTAAACAAATTTGTGAACAAGTTTGCTCACTAATTGGTCTGTATAAAACGATATTTGCGTGAGCAAAAAAAATTATAAAAACTTCGCTAATTATTAAATTATTAAAATCTACACTGATGGTTTAAAAGTGAAAAATGGTGCTGGGGACGAGTATACTCGAAGCAGCTGCGCGTTAGGCAGTCTTATCAGTTTTTGGGCTTGTGAAAAATTGACCAAACGAAGGTATATGATATAGAAAAAATGGCTAAACTGCCAAAGTATATCGAAGTTCCAGCATCACAATAAAGAAGGAATTAGGATTCATTGTGATAAAATCTGAGAATAACTCAATTTGGCCCCTCGTTTTATAACCAATACAGTGAGAGCACTGATAAATAAAAACGAAATGTTCCGAAATGTATATTAGCGAGAACGAAAACATTTTTCGTACACCCGCATTCGAATATCTTTTGAAGCGTCACTGCTTTCGAATTCGTCAATTATAACCAAGTTGTGGCCTTCTTGTGGATTCAGAAGCTAAGTTTCAATCTATCGCTAAGCACCACTCATACCGTATAAGTCAAATTGCCCTTACATGGCGATGAACAATTACTTCGCTGCACAGAGCCGGGTTCGTAACTTGGCTGCCACAATAACATGGCTTGAATCGGTATTGGACCATGTCAAATACGCACATCCAAGAAGCGGTTTTTTTTTGCAGGAGACAATGAGGTGCCTTGGCTTGCCATTGTGTTCAGGTGATCCTCATGGCGATAAGTGAAATAAAAGAAGTAGGGAAGTCTAAGTTCTGGTGGAACCGAAATAACATACCTAGTAGTGATCTATTATGACATCCCAATTTATTTTATTTTAATACTTTTCAGTTCGTATTATAAAGCCAGCTGATTGTTTTCAATAAAAACACTTTTGTTATAAGTTCTAAGTGGGAAAATAATTTCTTTTAAATAAATAGCTAGCCTACCAACAACTGCTAACCAAATTTTTTCCAATACACGCATATGTTTGAAAAGTTTGCGTTCAAATAGACAGACGGACAGACTGACAGACGTACGGAGAGACAGATATGACCAAATCGACTCAGCTCATTGTCCTAATCATTTCAGTATACTTATTGATGGACTCATCTCTTCTTCTTCTCATACTTACAAACATCTCATATTAATAAAAGGTATAAAAATCAAAATAGTTATATAACTTCCCTATTACAGTGGGATATTATTTACTTGCCCGCATATTTTGCTTGTGTGTTATCCGATTTGCCTAATTTTTGGCAGGAGCAGCTGACAAATGTTCACTGAAATATCTAGTTGAAATTACAAGCAATCGCCTTTGAAAATAGCATAAGCTTTATGCTGAGAAGTGGGCGAAGCCACGCCTACTTAACTAAAATCTACAACATTTTTTTGGGGTCGAGTTTTGTTTAAAAAGCTTATTATGTGTGCAAGATCTTATTGATATAGCTTGCTGAGTTATAGAAATATCGCTTTCCAAATTTTACAAACAAATTTTTAGAGCTATCTTAAAAAACTAGGAGGCCTTTAACCGTTTTCGCCCATTTTTACAACAAACATTTACCTTAATATAATCAAAATTTTCGCCAAATATCGTTTCGATAAATCAGTTATTGCTGAAGTTATGGCATAAAAAGTTTTGTTGACTAATTCACTATAAAAGGGGCCGGGCCACGCCCAATTTCAACACATTGAAAGTAAAATAAAATGATATAAAGCTATTTTGCGCAAAGTTATTGCCTATAAAATATATCTATGATCCTTTCCAAAATCTTTCATATAAAAGTGGGCGTGCACCTTAACCGATTTCGCACTTTTTTTCGTGGAACATTCCTCCTATTCAGAAAAATCTGTTTGCCTAGTTTCAATATCTTGAACGGTTTTTGATTTATGATTATTAATATTTTTAAATTTGACTTAATCAAAAGTGGGCGGTGCCACGCCCATCTTCCAAAATTCAAAGAAATCATTACTAAGATAATCAGGTAATTTTAACTACTTAATTTAAGCATTCTATCTGCGTCAGTGAAGCGGATATGGCATGTTCTGTTATCCTACCCCCCTCTTAGAAAACTTAAGTACAAAAGGGGGCGTGGTAGTCCACCGATTTTCCTTTTTTGCAGTGGGCATACTCCACATGTCCATAGTATACCTCGTATCAAGTTTCGGCCGTTCCACGCACACTTTCCAAAATTTTCCCAAAACTAATAAGAAAATTGATGCAATCAATGAGATATAGGCAGTTAAGTATTTATACCTTCTTTTCAGAAAAGAAGGGGGATGGTCGATAAGCGATTTTGCTTATTTTCTATGGGTGTAATTACCACAACCATAGTATGCATCCTACTAAATTTGAATGAATGAATGAATGCCTGGTATCGGGAATACTTTGAAACTTTAACATAAAATAATGTCAAATATTGTATTCTTTTTCACTCAATTTTTGAATTATATGATTGTGACTTTAAAAGTGTGTCAACCTTCACACTTCATTTTGTGACTTCATGTATTGCCATCAATTAAAGGATAAGTTTTTTTGAAGTCAATAGTTCCTATTAATTTCATTGTAAATTCAGTAATTCGCTTAATGACTCATAACTCGTCATTCTCGAAAAGTCTTAAGACTTTCTTTTTTTAGAATTTGGTCAAAAATCAAGTAAATTCCTTCCTTCGGGATGTGAAGTCATTACTTTTTGACTTCAATTAATTTAAATCGTATATGGTAACATTTCTTTGCAACTCTGTTAACATTTAATTGAAGTTCGACTCAATAATTATTATTATTTAATTTTTATTAAATTGCTTTTAAGTCATGATTAAGGTAATCATTAAACTTTAAGTTATATAGAATTATATACAACTTTTAAACTTATAGCTTATATGATATATATAATATTCAAAAGATATTTGCAAATTACCATTTAACAAAAAAAAAATCAAATGTGAGAAAAAACTTAAAACGCATTTACAAAAAAAAAAGAAAAAAAGCATACAGCTAAAAATTAAAAATCAGGAAAAGCAATTAAGCGTTAAAAGTAAAGCTGTACTAATATCGTTAAACAAGTTGAATTGAGCATGCAAACATTTACTTATTTACTTGACCACTTAGTAACATAAATAGCTAAGTATACTAACCAACTAACAAGTATGGATATCAATATGAAAATGTTGTATTTTGTGGAGCCTCATAGTCTACCAAATAACGGCGACAAACAACAAAGCGCTATAAGCTAACGCCTGTGCCAAGTACGTAAAAGATAAATCAATTCCAAGTGAGCTCGAAAGCCGCCAGCGTGGCAGCCAAGCTGGCAACAATTTAGCAGCTTTAGCCAGCCAGAGCGTCTAGTTAAAATAGCACACAGTTTTGTTGGCTTATATGAAATATTGTTGAATGTGTGTGTGTATGTATGTGTGTAATTATTTTGGAGTTGGGTTTTAAAACGCTTTCGGCAGTTTAAATTGTGCGAACACTTTTCTGGCAATTGCTGCACAACCAAAAAATGTTTTATAAACTTACAAAAAATCCAGCTGGCTGTTGTTGTCATGATTATTATAGCATTTATTATTTATTTTTTATCTTATTTTTTTTTTGCTTTTTTTCTTGGTTTTAGTGCTTGGTGGTGTTGAAGTTTTGTTTGTTGTTGTTGATTTTGTACAGCTTGATTGCTTTATACTCGTTGTAAATATGCTTCCTTTATGTGAACATGTGTTCGCATAAGCATAAAATCTATGTATGTATGTGTCTTTGTATATGTTTTTGTCAATTTCATGTTTTCATACTTCAGTAGCTTTTGGCACTTTTGACTTTTGATGCCACGAAATGGTGAGAACTACCGACATTTCCAGCTTACAGAATACAAAAAAAAAATATATAGAGTAAGTTAGGGTATTGTGATATGGGTTGGTAAAGTGATATACCTGCGTATTTCCTAAATTATTAATGTCTGAATAAGAATATCTTCTTTACTATAGTGGTAATGTCCAAAACCGCTGCTGCAAAGCAACAGCTGGCATTGGTCAACTAGGTTGTTATCAGTGTGAAAAAACATTTTCCATCGCGCGGTCGTCAATAATTTAGATCACTCTTTAAACAAGGATAATTCCGAAATGCTTTTAGGTTGTCAACTTCTTATATTTTAATTTCGTTTTTGGTAAATATAGGCATCAATATTTCAAGTGATTACTTAATATTTTTAAATTAATTTCGGTGAAAAAATTGTTCGTTCCTTTAAAGCTCTAGTTTGGGCAATGTGATATGGTAGAAGTAGTTCAATGTGGAACAGGAGTATGTAAAGTATAAGTTTCCTCCAACTAGAATTTGGAACATGGATGACACAGGGGTGTCCATCACGCCAAGTAATCATCCGAAAATGTTAACTACAACAGGAGAGCAAATTGGGTGCATGAGATCAGCAGAGAAAGGAAAACCTTCTCCACTTTCGATGGAACATTGCTCTTCCTGGTTCCGAATCAGCTTGTTACATATCTGAATGGATGCAAAGTACCATATCTACAATGTGGCTGGATTATTTCATGAGGTTTACACATCCTTCTTAGGAGAGATAAGTATGTGATATAGTATATCACATAACCCCCCTATTTTGACAAAACGGCTTTTTTGGCATTTTATGGATTTGATTAAATATCTTCCGGAATACTTAAGATAGTCCGATATCGTCTTAGAATGTGCTTCGCAATACTGGAATCTAGCGAATTGTTTGATTTTCTACCTATCTACTTAATAAAATGTTGAGTAGCAGCCGAAAAAACTATGCCTATATCACAATACCCTAACTTACTCTATATATAAATATATATATGTTTGTATGTTTATATATGTGGTATTAAAAAGCAAGTAGCTCAAGTGAAGCCGTATATTCTATACCCAGTTGTGCTATTTAACAAAAGCTTACATACGATAAATATGAATAATATTTAAAACAAGTAAGAAAAGCGCTGTCTTCGGCTGTGCTGAAGGTTTTATACCTTTCATGAATACGCATTACTATTTTAGGTGTTCGACCCTTACTTACAGCAAGTAAAAACTCTGCAAAATTTTACGGTCTTATTCTGTTAATTTAAAGATACATAGCCGTAACCTCGTTTATCGGAAAAATGTGTTGTATGGGGGCTATACGATATATTGGTCCCATCTTGATGATTTTCACTACGCACATTACGAATGTAATAAGTATTGTAACTGCCAAATTTTGTGTTCCTCGCTTTGAAATTGCAAAAGTTATGTGCCTAAGCCGTTAGTCGGAACAATCGATTGTATGGAAGCAGAGCTGTTAAATTTAATTAGTAATTAATAATCAATTAGTTAGACGGGTTTTTAATTGGTAATGATTATTTGAATTGTTTTTCCAGAAAGGGCAATTAATAATTGATTACGATTAGAAAAAATCAAAAATAATCATAACGAGTTGTTTTGATTATTTAAAATAATTTTTTTTTTATTTTTTTTAATACTGTTGATGTAAATATTTATGTGCTTCTACATACCAAAAAAATCAAAAATATTCAGGAATAATCAAAAAAAAAAACCAAAAAAAAAAATAAAAAAAAAAATAAAATAGTCAAAAATAAGCAAAAGTGAATAAAACAATTTTTTTTGATTATTTTATATTTTTTTTGATTTTTTTTAATAATCTTAAAAATTATTTTTTTTTAATTACTTGGAAAATAATCATTAAAAATTTAAAGTAATTGGTAATCAATCATTAAATATATTATCAAGAAAATAATAAATAAATCAAATAATAAATAAATCAAACCGGTAATCATTACAATTAGTAATAATTATTTAACAGGTCCGTATGCGAGCTATGCGTTGTATTGGTCTGATCTTGTTGGTTCCGACCACATATACCACATTTCAGACAGATAACCCTAAACTGAGGGACTAGTGTTTGTAAGATGCATAATTACCCTATTGTACGAGGGAGTCTGAAAAATTCGGTGACTTTGTGAATAAAAAGTAGTAATAAATAATTTAATTACTTCCAACATAATCTCGTTCTAGCGCCATATATTTGATTCAGCGTTTTTCCAATTTTATTGCTCTTTCTAAAGAATATTATTTTTTAAGTTAATTTGCTGCAGTTACGACCTCTTCTTTTGACATGAGTTTTTAATCGCTTAGACTTTTTTCAGATTTGGGGCGAAAAAAATAACTCCAGGGGCTTAATTCGGAGAAAATGCTGATTGAGATAATATTTAGTTCGTAAGCCAATTAATTTCCTCGCCAAATGCTGTCGTTTCTCCAATAAATCAAAAAGCGCTATTGGCTAACAGCGCCCATCTGGCCTTCTTTGGTGTTTTGTACTGTGGCTGAAGTTGTTAAAATTGCGAAACCCATCTATCGTTAAGCTTTTTCGTGGGAATTATACATCTAGAATGTATTTAGGAACTACGTAATTTAAAATCTGTAGAAACAACTAGGCAAGCCGGTATTTAATTAAACAATTTTTTTTTGTATCCAGGCCATTTTGTGATACCGAAGTTTATGCTACGGATTTTTTTTTGAGTGAAACATAACCATCATTAGTACATGGAAATATCAGATAGAATATGAGTGGCGTGCTTTGATGTGAGAAACGCGCTAAATCTGTCCTCTTACTAAAGGTGATGATTAATGCAATTGGGTATAACAAACAACAACAACCTGTTGTGAGCTCTTAACATATGTGTGATATATTGTTGTTGTGTCATATTTTCAATCGTTCTTCTTTAATACTGCGACTAACACATTAACGACTTGCATTCAAGTAACTTATTGATGGTTTGGGTTAAGCTTTTACTACCATGGTTGATATTTTTTTTGCTTCCTTTCGACTATCTATTTTTTGTTATTATTATTGTCAAATACAAGCAGCCGTTGTTGTTATAAATATGTTATATGTGTAAGCTGTCATTTGGCGGTTTCATTTTTTCTTCTTAATCCCCTTTGCTCGCTATGTCGTTGTTGTTGTAGCCTGGTGCTGCCATTTGGTAATGAAAGATGTTCTTTGTTTACGACTAAACGGAAATTTTTATATTTTTGTTGTTATTGCTCAAAAAACCTCTTCATTTTTACTATTAATATGCATGTGATTTTTACTTTTCGCTTTCTGCCTTAAGGTTAAAGCAACACAGCTGTGCTCGTTATGCGCGCTTGAATTGCCACAAGTTACTTTATTGTTGTTGTTGCTGTTACTGAGAAAACACTACAAGCAGCTTTTTATTTATAGATACATTAAAAAAAATTTTTTTTTATTTAAATTTTGTTGTTAATTTTTATCTTGTTTTTTTCTCTTTTAATATTTTTTCCTAATTGTTTTTGTTGTTGTTGTTGTACTTTACCATGTCCAACAGCCTGAGAATCATGTAGTGTGTTTAATTTAATTATAGACAAAGTGTCAGTGTCAACTGACATTTGTGTGCGAACGTGCTAAAAATACTGTGAATTTTGCTTATGCCGCCGGTTTAGTAGCAGCAAAACAACAAAAAAAATGACTTCTGCATATTGCTTAAGCGTGGGAAGTTTTACCACAATTTACAACTATAAGCCTCAATTCTTCTCAACGTTTTGTGTGGCAGTTACTCGATAGCTTGTCAAATGCAGGGTAAACATATTTTTAACACTTTTTTGTTGTTTTGTATGGTCAGCTACTGTATTTATGTCGATTTAAATGTATTAGGTAACGAAAGACTTAGGACACGAACTTGGTGAAGTATGATACGATACTTCTACTAACAAAATAGTTTTTTCTATTTATCCGCAGTATATTTATATCTGGAACTCTATATCTGGTTTGTTTCTTCAATACCATTACAAATAACGTTTATGACGACAAAGTTATAATAATAGCACTGTTGTAGTTTTTAAAATTTGTTTTCATCCGATAGACGAACGATATGTATTTCCAATGGTGTGACCGTTTTAACAAGTTAGTTAAAAAAATTATTTTTTCTCTTGAGACCTTAGTATTTTCATGCGAATTTTAAAGGAAAAAGTTAAACATTTAGCCAACTTTTGCAAAACGGTTAACAGAATTTTATTCAGCGTGTCCGAATTATATACAAATTATCTCTATAATGTCTTTCGCATTTTTTAACTACAACAGTGTAATTAATTTCAATCTTAACTAAAGTCGGTATAACTTCAAATCCTTTCAATAATTAAAAATAATCACAAATATTTCTTAGAAAAATTTCTGAATAATAATACCTTATTTACATCCTCCACCCTTAATTTCAAGCGTAAAACAACAAAATACTTAACAAATGATAAACAAATAATTACGAGAAATATTTTTCACATTACTAAATTCAGCAAATCAGTCTATTAATAAAGTCATTTGCTCACTACAAAAAATAAACGTAACAAATTGAAGTGTCATACAAAAATAATTAACACATACTTTTGCTAATTGAATCATCAATAGAACATGCAAACCCAACAAGCAAAATAAATTTAAAGTAAGTTTTAGAATTAAATAAAAGCTGAGAAAGATGTGGTTTTTTGGTTGCAAAATGTTTGACTATAAGCGAAATATAATCGAATGAGCATGCAGTAATTTCGGGTTAATGAATCTATAACAATTTCTTTTTGAAGAAAATTGAATACAAAAGTTTCTCTATACATTTCTTAAAATTTTTATTTAAGCACGATAGTACTGAATACGGCTAGATTTCGATGAAAGTAAGTAGGCACGTTAGAAACGCAAATGTCAAATAAGATACCAGATGTTTAAGATATGATATTACTAACAGAAAAAATTTATATTAAAATCGGAAAATGTGTGTCTAGGCTAGATTTTATTAGTTAATCTAGTGTTATATATAAAACTAGATAGGCCCGTGCGCAACTTGCGCAAAAAAAAAAAACAAAAATTGTTTCAAACCTTTTATTAGTCCAGGTCCAGGATTTTTCAAACCTTTTTCTCAAATTATAAAAAAAGATTTTCAGCTACACTGGTTGTGAGACCACAAAAATTCAAATGTAGATGTCGCGAGGCATGTGAATGTCACATTCACAATAACGTTGCAGTACAAATTGATTTTTTTGTGCATCCACAATAGTTTATTTTAAAGAATTCATTTTTATAAAATACGCTTAAACAAAAGCACTCCGCTAATTAATACATGGTTTTGCATGTAGAGCTAACCCCCACCTTTAAAACGATACCTTATTTATTAATATTGGATCCAAATGAGAGCAGAAAATTAGGAACTAACACAAAAAGACCTTACAGAAATAATATATACAGGGTGGCTGATGAAAGCCGCTACCAAAAAAAAATTAAATAACTTTTTTTCTATTTAATGAATCTGGTTAATTTTTTTTTTATTTTGCAGATTGACTTTTACATTTAACAAAAATGGATAACTGGGACACTGAAACAAGAATTTGAATTGTCCGCCGCTATCACGCACTGGAGTCCGTAGTTTCGGTTCAAAGAGAGTATAGGCGCACGTTTGGCGGCAATCCTCCGAGCAGATGGACCATAATAAGACTTGTAAACAATTTTGCCGAGCATGGGACAGTCAACAGAAGACCTTACCATCGAAACCCTTCAGTTCGAACGGAGGAAACAATCGCTGCTGTAGCTGCTGCCATACAAAACAATCCACGTGTTTCGACAAGAAGCTTATCTGCTCAAATGGGTGTAAGCAGACAGTCATTACAGTCAATTATGCTCAAAGATTTGGACTTATTCCCATATAAAATTCAAATGGCCAACAAACTGAACGCTGCAGACTTGCCGATTCGTTTGGAATTTTGCCAGAAGATGCTTCAAATGGTGGAAGAGGATGGAAACATGTTGAACTGTCTTTTCATGTCTGACGAGGCCCATTTCGATTTAAACGGCAACATAAACAAACAAAATTGTCGAATATGGAGTGCTTCCAACCCACAGATACTCCATGAGACGGAATTGCATCCACTTCGTGTCACAGTGTGGTGTGCAGTTTCATCACGCTGCATTGTCGGGCCCTACTTCTTCGAAGAAAACGGTCACACCGTTACGGTTACTGGAGACCGTTACTTGAGCATGTTGAGAGAGTTTTTCTATCCAGAATTACGCCGAATGAGAATTTCTTTCAACTCTGTGTGGTTTCAGCAAGATGGTGCAGCTCCTCATATAGCCCAACCTGTTATGACAGAATTGCGACGAAAATTTCCCAATAAGCTGATATCCAGAAACTCCACATTCCGTTGGCCACCCAGGTCGCCTGACCTTACTGCACCTGACTTTTTCTTGTGGGGTTATTGCAAACAGGAAGTCTTCAAAGCAAAACCAACAAATTTGAATGAACTAAGGCAATCCATTCGAGAAACAATTGCGGCTATTCCTGTCTCAACTCTCCAAGCAGTAATGAACAACTTTTTGGTAAGATGCCGCACATGCATCGACGAGCAGGGGGGCATTTAAATTCCATTATTTTTAAAACTAATTAAGCTATATTTAATAAAATTTAATGAGCTTTAACATGAATAAAAGAAAAATGAATTCTATACACTGAAAAAAAAAATTATTTGAGTTTCTTAATGTCGCAAAATTCATCAGCCGCCCTGTATGATTAAAAGAAGTTTCAATACAAATTCTAACAAACCCTTTTTTTTTTTTAACAAATAATAGACTTAAGCTAGATATGAAAGGATCCGAGCTCAATAAAAGTCTGTTGAGAAAGTATTTATTAGTAGCGATACGGGACATTTTTCTTGAATGATGCAAGCTTTAATTGTTCATGTCTTTGTTTCTCGACTCTGCAGGTTCTACAGTTAATACAACCTACAATTGTCAACACCTGTTACTTTGGGTGAAATTTCGGAGTTGTAAAAAAATGTTGCTAGCTGTTTTGCCGGCATTTCGTTTGATACCCTTATTGTACTAAACACATTTTGAGTCACCTTGCTCCACATATCGGTCGATATCTCAGAAAGTCGTAGAGTTATCGGAACAAATGATATCTTTAATTTTAAGTAAACGTCTAGTAATACAGCGGTAATAGTTCCAGTCAATTCCATCAAGCAGTTTTTGTGTGATGCTCGACCAAACATACAGACAGACAGACAAAAATTCTAAAAGCTGTTGATTTGGCTTCTATTACCTTAATAATGGTCCCTTGTATCGATTTTTCTTAATTATCTGCAATGTGCAGGTATGGACTTGTCACAATTCTATTATATGTAGACATTATTCCTAATTTTTTCCTGAATAGAGTCTGAACAATTTTTATTTCTCCTCAAACTTTGTCCGCTAAACCGCTGCCGAGGGGCGAACCTGTTTTGAAAAAACTTTTTCGATCTAATTTTGATATTACCTGTCCCAGGCCTCGAACCTTGGACCTTAGGTGTGATAGGCCAGCAACACTACTGCCACACCACTGCAGCCGAATATTCCATTTTTTTGGATGAGTCGTTTTCGAATCTAAAAAAAAACTTCCTTACATGATTCATGTGATTCAGCAAATCCTGCAAATATTCCACGGCGCTTGTTTCAGCAGTACTAATTTCTTTTGTTTCAGGATAATATTTTTTTTAGGATATAAAAGAGTGTTGTAATCGGTAATTCCATTTTTTTTTTAATTTTTGTATTGACGAGTTTGAAAATAAGTCCATACTGGTGCCTTGTAAAATTTCCTCAAACTTAAAACGATAAAGCTTCTCGGGGGGGGGGGGGGGGGGGGGGGGGGGGGGGCAGACAGAGTCTTAGTCTTTTTAACTTGCGCGTTCAAGATATACCAACTTTTACGAAGTGCTATGGCCATCGGTTCATAAGATTGTGGAATTTCTGCCACATGCTCTCATTTAATTCGGGCATAACATTCGTTATGAGATTTTCTTGAAAGACCTCGTTTAGTTCTTTGTTCGATTATTGGTTGCTGGTTTCTTCTGTTATAGTCCGATCCTTGTTCGATAAAATTTATTATAATCATTTACGACACATTCAAAAAGGAGGAAAAATTTTTCAAAACATTATTTTTTCTTGCCTTAATTATTCTTCAAACGTTCGAGCTTCTTGAGCAAATCCAGTTAATATGATCATAACCAGGGTCGAAGCAGACAACTAGTTTTTATTTATTAGGCCAATTATGTATTATATCCTCGAACACTTTATCCACTTGTTCTTATAATGTAGTTTTAGTTTTTCGTTGCTCCAACTCTTGGTCAAAAGTAATTCGACGTGTTATCGTGTATTGTGCATCGGTAAGCAGTACGTATCACTACCTAAACCATAGACGCGAGTTTATTAGCAACTGTAAAAACAAGGTATGAAGTAGGCCAGAACTCCCATAACCTAGAAAGAGGAAAAAATTTCAGCATAAATTCTATTATCCATTCTTTTACACATTTGCTACTAAAACTTTAAGTCATTGTAAGTTACCCAAACCTGGGGTCATATCTCAGGAGCACTCCGTACCGCAGCCGAAGAAGTAATTGGATTCCGGCGAACGCGAAGAAACAACTGGTATGATGATGAAGAGTGCCGCGCTGCAACGAAAAGAAAGGACGAAGCCTACAAGGCAACGCTGAGATCGAATGCAACGAGGAGTGTGTGTGAACACTACCGCGAGTTGAAGAGGGAAGCGAGGCGGCTTTTCCGGGCGAAGAAAAGAGAGGCAGAAAGCGTGAAATAAAGGAGCTTGAGATGCTCGCCAACGGGAATAATGCCCGAAAGTTCTATCAAAAAATTCGGCGAATGACAGAAGGTTTCAAACCCGGGGCAAACTCCTGTAAGAATGAGAACGGCGACCTGGTGACCGATGTTCAGAGAACACTCAGAATATGGAGGGATCACTTCTCTGCCCTTTTAAATGGAGAAACTGAGCAAGAAACCAGAGAAGATGCCGAACCCGAGCCCACAATCGAAGATGATGGAATTGACGTTCCACAACCCGACTATAATGAGGTGCGAATAGCAAATATCCCGATTGAAAAACAATAAAGCAGCTGGCGCTGATGGTTTGCCTGCTGAACTATTCAAACACGGAGGCGAGGAGCTGGTAAGGCGCATGCATCAGCTTCTATGCAGAATTTGGTCGGATGAATGCATGCCTGAAGATTGGAATCTAAGTGTGCTCTGCCCAATCCACAAGAAGGGCGATCCTGCAAACTGCGCCAACTATAGCGGAATCAGCCTTTTGAACATCGCATATAAGGTCCTATCAAGCGTATTGTGCGAAAGACTGAAAGACCTTATCAGTGTCGCTACAGACCTGGTAAATCTACCATCGACCAGATTTTTACAATACGCCAAATCTTGGAAAAAACCCGTGAAAAGAGAATCGACACACATCATCTCTTTGTTGATTTTAAAGCCGCTTTCGATAGCACGAAAAGGAGCTGCCTATATGCCGCTATGTCTGAATTTGGTTTCCCCGCAAAACTTATACGGCTATGCAAAATGACCTTGAGCAACACCGCCAGCTGGGTCAGAATTGGGAAGTACCTCTCCGAGCCGTTCGAAACTAAACGAGGTTTCAGACAGGGTGACCCCCTATCGTGCGATTTCTTTAATTTAATTCTGGAGAAAATAATGCAAGCTGCAGAACTTAACCGCGCTGGAACAATATTTTATAAAAGCGTGCAACTGTTGGCATATGCTGACGATATTGATATCATTGGCCTTAACAACCGCGCCGTAACTTCTGCTTACTCCAAATTAGAAAAAGAAGCGGAGAAAATGGGATTGGTGGTGAACGAGGGCAAAACGAAGTACCTTCTGTCATCATGCAAAGAGTCAGCGCATTCGCACCTTGGCAACCAAACCACTGTTGGCAGCAATAATTTCGAAATAGTAAAGGACTTCGTTTACCTGGGAACCAGCATTAATACCAACAATAATGTTAGCCTAGAAATCCGACGAAGAATCACTCTTGCAAACAAATGCTACTTCGGACTGAGTAGGCAATTGAAAAGTAAAGTCCTCTCTCGACGAACGAAAATAACACTCTACAAGTCACTCATCGCACCCGTCCTGCTATATGGTGCAGAAGCGTGGACACTAACAACATCTGATGAGGCGGCTCTGGGAGTATTCGAGAGAAAGGTTCTTCGAAAGATTTGTGGACCTCTACGCGTTGCCGACGGCGAGTACCGAAGAAGATTAAATGATGAGCTGTATGAACTTTACGCAGACGTCGACATAGTTCAGCGAATTAAAACACAGCGGCTTCGCTGGCTAGGCCACGTAGTGCGAATGAGCGAAGATGCTCCAGCCCAGAAGGTATTCTTATCGGCACCCGCCGGTGGAAGCAGAGGAAGAGGGAGACCACCACTCCGATGGAAGGACCAAGTGGAGACCGATTTGCGATCCCGCGGTGTTTCCAATTGTCGCCAGTTGGCGCAACGAAGAAATGACTGGCGAGCTATGTTGGACGGTCAAAATCGCCCAGGCGGTTAGATGACCATTTAAAGAAGAAGAAGTTACCCAAAAAAAATAGTAAGCAAAATGGCTCACTTTGATGTACAATACCGGTGACACTATTTAATTTTCAAGAACGGCAATTACATTTTTGGATCGTACTCACCTTGTCGCGTAATGTCCATAACAAATGAGATAGTTATCGCACTTACTATGTTTAAAATTAAATTTTGAGAGCCACTATGCTTAACTCGTTGAATGCG
The DNA here is from genome assembly GCA_949987695.1 of Merzomyia westermanni. NCBI lineage: Eukaryota > Metazoa > Arthropoda > Insecta > Diptera > Tephritidae > Merzomyia > Merzomyia westermanni. The sequence continues at coordinate 15,573,282 of OX465289.1, forward strand.
TTGTGAAGAGTTCACTTTAGAATTAAAAAAAAATTACTAATAGTTTTCCTCTGGATTTTTTAAACATTTACATTTCACTTGTAAAAATAGGTGATCTATAAAATTTGTTCTTTAAGCATACAAAAAGTTCACATCAAATCTTCAAATGAATTAATACTGGAACGCTTATATATCGCTTAATAAAGCAAGTTTAATTTATGTTGTTTTTAAAGAGCCTCTTGAATGCTAGAGAGTAAGACCTCTACAAGGTTAGCGGCCGAATACTAGAAAAAAGCTATGAACCACACCATGTCATGCTCCTTCAAAACCTAGAACAGTCACCGCTACTTACTGGCCTAAAAAGGTGGACCACTAACTACCTTAAAGGTCCGAAAGCGTCAATAACATTCAGAGACTCAACAACCGAATCAAGAAGGATTATACAGGGGGCAGCCGACCGATATGGTCCCCTAGTCTTTTTGTTAGCAACTGTAGAAAATTGCAAGTTTTGCCAAAACACCGCTATCAAAACTGCCACGGAATGTCTTCTTATGTCATTTGAGTTTCACCTCTATCAAGAGGCAAATAGAGAACACGCGAAACTGTTAAGCATATTTATGTTATTTTTAATAACATTTACAGAGATGCTTGTTGGGAACAAGCAAACCTATACAAACAATCAATATTCGCAAATAAGTACAGATTTAAATAAGCAAATTCCCATGCAATTTTCATTGATACGTGAAAAGTTAACACATATTTGCTATAAATACAGATTTTGCTGTAAAAGTCATTATTTGCTGAGTAAATATTTTTACAAATGTGATTTAATTTAAAAGTAAATACTAATTCCTGAAAATACCAACTAACTTAATTGGAACCAGTTCTATCCACGAGAAGGTACAATAATACTAAGTACGGGACATCCTCAATTGTGGACTGCTGGTACTGTCTTACAAGGTTAAGTATTTGGGGGATGCAGTGTCAAGCGAGTTAACTCTAGAATACTGAGATCTGTACAGCTATCGGTGGCTCGGGAAATCACGGCTATTCTCTTCTATACAATATTGTTAGGGATTTAGAATATGCTCGTGGTAGGCATACCCGTAGTAAGAGGCGAATAAAATGCACAAAGGTAATGAGTTTGGATCAGCTGAAAATTGAAGGTACTCGTTCAAGCGTCAGCAGTGGGACATCCAAGCAGCGATTTCAGCGCTCGGTTCAACTGTATTGTGACCTAGGAAAGTTGGACCTGGAATGTCTGACCTAAAAATTATTCCTCGTAACTGTCTACCGGATTTCTAAGCTCGATCAAGTGCTAATCGAATCAAACTTAACTGGAAGTAAGGACTTTGGAATTAGCCTGGCTAAGTCGAGCATGCTTCAAGACAGGTGTGAGTTTTGTCAACAGAACAAATGGTATCATTTGTGATGTTACTACTTGTCAGCTGTGAACAATTTAAAGCCTTTAACTGAACTTCTAAGGAACACTTAAGTTTTCTCTCTACAATAACGGGAGTATTGACAGCCCACTGAGTAAAGTGAGTCGATTCAGTGCGACTCAATACTTTCCACAATCTCAGATACGTTAGGTGTGTGGAGGATAATGGGTTTACCTAATTTCAAGCTCAACTGCTCAACTCTTGTAGGATAAAACACAAATATTTCTGCTTGGATGTTCTGGCATTCGCCGAAGTTTCATACAAGCTCCATTCATGATTCATCCATATTTCTAAGCGAAAACCGGTGTCCTTTATATAATATCTTATACAAAGTGGAAATATCCAGGTATGCCAAATCATCCTACACTGGTTGTATTCAATCACTTTCTACTGCTGAAATTGGGTGTAGGTAGGAAAGATTTTCCAGTGATAGAGTGAAACCGTTGGGGTCCGATACGCTGGATTATGAAAAACACTTACAGCTCATAACTTATTTTCCTTCTATACAAGAAGTGGGTATCACGGGAAGGAGCACACATTTTAAGGAGAATTTTTCTACCTTCTCTTAATGCCGTTCATTATTCCTAGAAAATCATAATATACATTCGTCTGGAGAAGGCTTCAAATCTTAATTGTATACACAATCTACGCTGGTTCGCAAATAGACAAATCCCTTCGGACTGTCTAGTCTTTTTATTGACCCGCCTTCTCCGACGTCTTCTTCAATTTCCAATTCCTCGAAAGTGGTTTCATAATTTCGAACGAGCAGTTGGTATTGCTTAATACTCGTATCAGTTGGTTGAGCCCTGTAGCTTTGAGCGAGATGTTCGCATTCTTTGCAAAATATTTCTTTTTCGTAAAATCTATTTTTATTGCTTTGTTGTGGTATTCCAAAAATAGTTTTCTACGCATTGATAGAGTTCATAAATCAGTTAAAAACAATCAATTAAAAAACCAATAAAGCAATTTTTATTGTTTTGCTAAATTCCACAGAAAAATTTACGCAGCTGAAGCAAATACATACAGTGCCTTTCCTAAATACAGCACAATTCGAGTTTAGATGTTTTATTCATTTGTGTATTATCATTTGAATATCAATACTCTTTCAATAATTATAATTATATCTTTATTCTTGAAAATTATCGAAAAGGTTACAAATTAAAAAAAAAATTGTTTATATTTTTAAAGAAAATAAAATGTTGTACCATATCAAATTTAAGTATATTGAAGTATAAAGTGTAAGCTTTAAAAATGCCTTAGAATTTCAGATTTTTTTTTTTCATCTCCGTTTTCTTCTATATTAAAATAAATGGTGCTTACGCGTTACAATCACAAATTAATTTCTGTTGGTGCTATACCTATGAAACATACTATACTGACAAACTATTAAAATCCTGAAGTTAATTTATCGGAATGCTATGATCACTATCAAAAAATATGCTCGTACCGTTGAAAATGGAGACATATTTGTATTTGTTTGTGATTATTGAGCATCATTCATTTTCTTACTTAATTGAGCAGTTTAGCATTTCAAGATGGTGTTTAATTTTTAATCGGAAATCACACTTTTAATTGACAAATCGTTTAATCAGCGTAGCCGTAGTGTGACCAATCAATCGTATAAATTTATTAGCAAGCCAAACAAATAAATCGTATAATTTTGCTGTTAGCAGATTATAAATCATTCCAACGCTCCATGTCAATTGCGAAATTAAATACATCAATTTAAGATGAAGAATATAATTAAATGCTACTATTCTTTATACGCAAAAGTAAGCTTCCGATGTTCAGCATATCGGTTGTGGCACGTGCAGTGTGTGCTGTTGCACCGACTTGTTGGAACCACATGTTTTCCAATCCCAATTCATCAAGTTGCGGCAAAAAGGACTCGTTGATCATTGCCCTGTAGCGCTCACCATTCACAGTAACCGTTTGGCCCCGACCGATTATTGGTCAAATAAATAGTCAGCAATATTCCGCGTTCTGGAGCAGTGTAGCGTAACATTGTTTATTAACGTGTATTTCGCATGTGTTTACTACACAAATGTCAAAACAGAACTGACTTTAGGGGCCAATCGCAAAATTTATAGCATTTCATGATAGGAGGATGACTTTTGCGCCACCCTGTATATGTAGAATCTAAATTGTAGATATATAGTTTTTCTATTTGTCTGTATGTGTCAGATCTTCTATTGAAAGTGATTTTTATAAACATTTTTGCGTATATTCAAGGTTACTTGTGAATATTTAGGTAAGCTATTTGATTTACAAGGTGACTAGAGTCTAGAGATATCTTCCAAATTGTGGACGAGTGTAACCCAAGAACGTGTTTGCATAATATGTTTATCAAAGGAAAGCTGCTGATAAGACAATATTATTATTTTACACTATTCTATTTCAATTTATTTTATTTTACTTTGTTTTATTTTATTTTGCTTTATTTTATTTTATTTTATTTTATTTTATTTTATTTTATTTTATTTTATTTTATTTTATTTTAGTTTACTTTATTTTATTTATTTTAATTTTATTTTATTTTATTTTATTTTGTTGTTGGTTTTACGATCTGTTCATTTTACATATTTTTGTGAGTTCAACGAGCTCAAGACCAGTTGATAAAAATTCCTAGTTAATTATTATTATTTTTGATTAAAGGAAAAATTGAAAGCAACAAATTTATCCAGGCTATAGTTATAGTACTTTTTCGAAAACACTCACTCTGATTGCCAGCGCAGCTGCCTAACTCATAGGCTATGCTAATATGTAAAAATGAACAGACCATAAACCCAACAACAAAATAATATTTATATATAATATTATTGAAAAAAAAAATCGGATAATGATCGATATAACTACTGCCATCATGAAACTGGTATTCGTACCAACATTCCTCTGCTAGAAAGGGGAGAGTTTACTGGACATTGAATGAAAACAACAATAAACAGATTTGCAATGAAATTTTAAAATAAAAGCGAAGATTCTGCTAAAATGACAAAAACGCTCAAATGACAGTGGAATACAGCATGCTGCATGTCATTTCAAGTCAGCCAACCAATTGCAGGCGTCGCACATACACAAACATATTTACATATGTAGTGAGTCAATCAGTGTCATTGCGCATTAGCTCAGCGTCAAGTCCATTTCGTGGTGCATTAGTAATAACTAAGTGCAACTTAATAATTTATTATGTCTAAAACTTACTAATTAATTGAGTTTATGGTGGCGCACATGACAGGAAAGATGATAAATGGAAAATTTAAATGCAAAAAAATAAACGAAAATCTTAATATTTGATTGCAGGTGAAGCTGAGAAATGATTTTTATATGTTTATTAACATACTTTCGGAGTATATTTGCGTGTTTGTATATATATATATGAAAATAAATATTTCCCAAGCCGCTGCAACCAATTAATAAACAACTGAATCGGAACCAGGTTGAACCAGTCAACTGCTTTCCAGCATTAGGTGAGATGAGCATAGCAAAATTTAAGTGATGAGGACAACTGGCAGAGCTTAGAAGCGGCGAATGAAACTAATAACTGAATAAATAAATTTAATAACAAGTGTCTATACTCGTATAAGGGTGGCTTGAAAAAAAAATAATTTGTTTTTGCTCAGCTATTAGTAGTTTTTTATTTTTATTTTTTTTTTTTTAAACAAAATTAAAACAGTATTTTATTAATGCGGCAGGATAGATTTTGTACTTTAAAAAAATGTTTAAAAACAAAATTTGCTCTACTCCCAGAGTTTTTTACTCTCTTAAAAATGAAAAGCAAAAAGAAGTCAAAAGTTAATAACAATAATTTCGGTTAAGGACTTTGGATGAAAAACACTTTGTCCGTTTAAATTATTTTTTATTTAGTTAAAAATCAAGTAAGCCACCTTAATAACATAAAATATAGACCAATTTTTTTTTATAAATTACTTACTCTACCTCCACGCTGAGCAAAAAAAAAATTTTATGATTCAGCCCACCCTAGTATATATCTATATAGTAATGCACTATGCCGGACTGTCAGACGCATGAATTCGAACACACACTCCACATACAAAAATTGCTGTGCGCATTTACTTTTCTTTTCATTGCAACGCAAAACGAAAGACTTTAATTAAACAACGAACTCGCTTGTTCATAATGATCACTATTGATTGCTGATTGTTGAATTTTTAATTCTGCCATAGGCTACTGCTGATGTTGCTGCAAAACTGCTTCATTAGCTACATTTTAATCGATGACACACGAAATTCGATATTAAATGTTTCTTTCCCCTTAAAGCAGGCACTTTATGGTGCGCAATATTTTTGACTTTTTGCGTTATAATAGCTCATCTTATAAACTTTTGCTTAAACTGAATTTGTTGTTGTACACAAGGGAAAACCTGAAGCAATACCTCAGTTAAACCCCCATTCAACTTAGGGAAGTTTTTAGGTATTGATATGCGTGCGATTCTACTATATGCCCAAAAATATTTTGTGCCAGCTTTACTGGCCACCACTGTGTAATGTGGGAAGAAATTATTTGTAGAATAGATTCTTAACTTAAACCTAGATGTTTATAAATACAAAGGTGAAAATTATATTCAATTCTATACAGCAGCTTTTAAGTGATGCGCGAGCAAGCATCCAGACAGACATACAAAAATTGTTGTTTTGGCTAATATTACTCTATCGGATAGATCGTATCCTAGGAACTAAGTTCTTCGGGCATGTAGTTGCATTTACAACACTCCTAAAACTCCGCTGGTGGAAGGGGACTAAAACCCCTCTTGTGGTCTGCGGAGATACTTGAGATTCCCGTATGTGGACGTCAACAAAGCCAGACATAGAAAACTAACTGTCTTCGGAACGATAGCCTTTATTAAGTAGAGTTTTCTCAGGAAATTTTGCTTCTTCACGCTTCTTTGGTTTTTATGGCTGGTCCTCTTTGAGCCCAATAAGCTCCGTTTCACTGCTTTATTATAAGAACTTTTGAACTAGCCCATTAAAACTACTGCGCATGCTTACCTCCAAACAACACTTATCCCATACACTTATTCTACTTCTTCTTTAAATGACGCTTAACCATCTAAACGATTTGGCAGTTCATACATGGTGATCTCTCTCTTCCGCTGCTACCACCGACAGGTGCCGATAAGAATAACTTCTAGGCTAGAGCATCTTTATTATCTCGTTGGACTATGTGGGTGTCTGTATACAGTTGACAATTTAAGGGTGGGACGGGGCAGATTGGACAGGGTTACACTGAAATAACAGCCCTTGGCCGGGTAAAAACACCCGGGTCATTCCGGTGCGATAGAACCGGCTGTTGTGGGAATGTCTGTATACAGCTCTGTATACAGTTCATGGCGAACTCTCTGTATACAGCTCATAGAGCTCGACAATGAAAATCTTTCGAAGAACTTTTATTTCGAATACTTCCACAGCCGCCTCATCAGATGTTGTTAGCGTAAAATCTTGTGTACCGAAAACCAGGAAGGGTCCGTTAAGTGACTTAAAGGGTGCTATTTTCATTCAGCGAGAGAGGGTTTTACTTCTCAATTGCCTACTCAGTCCGAAGGCCCGCCTATCGTGGGAAGAAAAGATCGCCGTTGAGAGAACAGGAATGCACATCAGGGAAAAGCCTCAAATAAAAAACTACCAATATCGCTGACCTAGAAAGAAGGCACTTGCCTGAAAAAAAAATTTATTAGTCTGTGATGAATCTGGGATGAGTCGCAAAAGAGCATGCGATTAATGAAAGTTTTGATCTCTTTATATGGGTTGAAGTGATCTCTTTTGTTTGAGCATGTCCTATGAAGAGATTAATTGCTGCCTCTCATGCCCAAAAGGGTAGTGTCGGACAGATTCCTTTTGTTCCCCTACTGGTACGGTCGGACAAGTTTACTTTCAACACCTAAAAGTAGAACAATAGAGTACAGAATATGAAATCAACTTATCCCAACTATGCCTATAACGGAATAGTTTAGATCAATTGTAGCCCACTGTAGATGAAAGGTATTGATCCCGGATCACTCTTTTTAGGACTGCGTATGCCTATCAGAAATTTTTGGAATAGTATCCCGACTATGCACTCGTCAGTGTGGGAGAATCTTTGCAGGATACGATGCCCTTCATGCCAATAGCCGAACCATCGAAGTCGCAGGCCATGAGTAGTGCTACATACCACATATTGGAGAGTAATTGATGTTAGTGAGGTCAGGCAAAAGCTAAACTATGTGAACATGGCCGTTACGACGAAGAACTCTTGAGCCTTGAGAACTGTGCTGGAGCCAGCTGCTACTATTTGTACTCCACAATTTTGCGGACTCAGAATAAGGCTGAACTCTTTAAGGATTAACTTATTATTGGCGAATCGGAAAAAAACAACATGCTTGACAAAAAAATTTTTAAAATTCAGTAGAAATTTTCTTACTTAAACACTATTATGCTAAAATTGAACGAGCTATAAAACTGCGTATTTAGAAATTTTCTAAAAAGTCTTCCCAAAAATATTGAAATTTTGATGTGAATTTTGAAAAGTTTAGTTAATTAACTTTCCTGAACTTTGTGTAAACTTTGAAATTTCTTTCTATATGGTTCCCGTTATGGAATTCGCTATATATTTTAAATAAAAATTATTACGATATCTAATTTAATTTCACTACTATTATATTGAGCACAATTGTATACATATATGCAAATAAATAGGTTTAACTTTCTTAAATAATCATTTGCCCACATTTGCATTTGCTCGTTATAGAGAGTGGTTATGCGCGGGGTCCAAAAAATGAAGTTGCAGACATAACAGAGGAAACCAATAAAATAATTTTAAAATGTCAATAGTTGACGTCTGATGGTCGTCGGCAGATGATTGTCACTTACTTCTTGATGTTTCGTAATACAAGTTTTGCTATTATGCTCTTTTGTATTATGCAAGGAAAGGTAGTGAGTTCAGCGCCTTTTAGCAGGCCATATGAGAGTTCAATGCAGTAAGGGTGATGACTAGGGATGCCAATTTTCTGGACTTTTACAATACCGAGATATTTGGGATCTAAGTTTGCCGTCCCGTAATCCCTGAACTAATTTGGAAATGTGCTATTCTTCATTAGTTTAGGTTGAAAAGAACAATTAAGAAATAGTTTGAGAAAATATCTACAACAACAAAGCAAAATAAATCTAACTATCTAACCTTAAAACATACAAAGTACCCTGGCTATAAACTAGCTCAAGGCCAATAATAATAACACAGGCCGACAAAATGTGACCGATTTTTTTGACCATAAACCAGACCATACTTTCCTAAAGGTTTTCGATGCGCTGAACTCAAATCTGGAAAAAAAAGACATTTGAGCAAACTCAACGCCATTCGTAAGAGAAAGACTTCTTCTTTAAGATGCTATGTGTGCTTTTTTAAAAAAAAAATTTGTCGTTTACGAGTATATATAACCTCAAAAATAGGCAAAAACGGTGTTTTTTGCACATTTAGGTTAGGATATCTCAAAATCCTGACGTGATAGAGCAATTCTGCGTCCAGATTTAAATTCAGCGCATCGAAAACCTTTAGGAAAGTATGGTCTGCTTTATGGTAAAATTTCTTGTCGGCGTGTGTAATTTTTCTTTTTATACCTTTCATGAACATGAAATGGTATTATAACTTTGGTCCGATATTTGTAAGTATGAGAAGAAGAAGAGATAGACCTACCACTAAGTATACCGAAATGATCAGGGCGATGAGCTGAGTCGAATTAGCTATGTCCGTCTGTCTGTTTGACCAATCTTCTTCCGTGAAATGTTGATATCGGCGAGCCCATTCCAATCGTTTTTTCCTATTGGTTGCTGAAAGCCACGGCTTCCTGCGGGCTTTACATCCTTTTAAACCTGCCTCCAGAAGTATTCTTCTAGCTGTTCGATGCGTCACCGGTTTACTTAATTGATCCGAAAAGGCAGCTGCAAAGGCAAAAGAGTGCCTGATAGCACATTCGACCGCACACTGCAAATATCCCATTAAATTGGGAATCTCAACCTGAGACTTACTTTCTTCACTTAGAACTTGAATTCTCACTCTTTCATCGTAACTGAGTTCACTTTTTTTAGGCATTTAAAAAAATATAAACTGTTTTCATACGATTGGTAACTTTGGACTTAAAGGTTATTCCCACCTTGATTTTCTAATTTTAAATGCGAAAATATTTTATGAATTTCTTAAAAATGACAAAATATAGATTTTGCTGACCCAGTGTGCTATGACTTACAATATTATAAAAAAATTTCGTTTAATTAAGATTTAAACACCCATTTGACACATTTACAAAAAGAAGCTGTACATTTGATATCCACGTTTGAGATTACTTGTATTTTAGTGGGGTGCCTAATACTTTTGGCCAAGGTATATCATTACACAACTTTCACTTAAATCTTTTTTGTTGTTATTGTTTTGAAGAGTTACATTTACTCTCCATCAGTTGTCGTTATTGACGTGTAGGAATTTAGAGCATCTTCGATTGGCATCAAAAGTTGCCGACAACGGCAACACCGACGACAAAACATATACAAACTTCAACTGCGGAGCTTTAACAGTTGTTGCTGTAAGTTGCGGTTGTTCTGCAATGATTGCAATATCTGAATTTGGGATGTTACGGGACGTCGCTTTCAATTCAGAAAGGTCGGAACTTCTAGCTTATTTTCCATCACGAATTGTAATTTAAGTTCTGGTGGTTTAGAAGCGAAGTTAAAGCGAAATTCCATACCAACCGTAAATGTATACTAACTACCGACCGCCCAGTGCATGAAATTCAACCACAAAACTTTATTTCATTTTATATGACTTCAACGAATTTTATTCGCCTTCTTTTCCTTCCTTTCACTGCTGTTGCACTCCTTTAGTATACTTTCGTTTTCTTTGATTTCCTTTTCTCTCTGGAGTCTCTATTTTTATGCTTTTGTTGTTTTCTATTTCATTGTTTAATTCTCTTGTCAATTCCTTCCCTTCTTTCCTTTCCTCTCTTTTCCTTTTACTTTTCTTTTCCGTTCCTTTCCTTTCCTTTTACTTTTCTTTCCGTTCCTTTCCTTTCCTTTCCGTTCTTTGCTTTCCTTTTTTTCTTTCCTTTCCTTTCCTTTCCTTATTGTATTTATTTTATTTTATTTTATTTCAATTAACAAAAACCTAACCACAAAAAATACAAAAACAACACTACGGTGTTGAATACTTTTTATGAATTCAGTTATTTTGTTTTTGCAAATACTGTTTGTATCATCATTGAGGTTTACATATTTGCTCAAGTTTTTGCTTGCTTAATCCCTGAAAAAACGGAAATACTTCGTAGGAGTATCAGAGTACTTCAACACTTATCCTCCTTCATATAAAAGCATTTACATGGCAATGTCCTAGGATTGGATCACCTACTCCATTTCGGAGTACTCCATTTCTTTGCTTCTGTATAATCCATGGAGGAGTTATGCGAGGGTACTCTCAAAATGCTGCCAAAAGATTACTCCATAGAGTATTCAATACCAAAGCAAGAGAGGCAGCAGGAGTACTTTTGAGGACCATCACAACAAAGTAACAAAAACTAAAGCAAAAATTCATAACACGTTTACTCACACAACAGCGGCTATATAGTGTGCATGTTTAATGTCTCCAACAAAGCAACTCTTCGTGCTCTAATGAGGGCCGCTGCCCCTGGACATCGTAGCCAGTGATCAATATAATAACAACAACTAAAGCAAAAATGCATGACACGTTTACTTAACAGAAGCTCTATAGTGCGAATACTTGTTTTTCATTGGTCCAGTACCAACTCTTCGCACTCACAGTGAGAGCCGATCGCACGAGTAATACAAGAGCATACATGACATGTCTACTCACACAACTACGGCTCTATAGTGTGAATACATGTTTGACATTTGTGTTGGTGTCATTTTTAAACTAACTTTTCTATATTATAATTAATTTTATTTTAAGTTTTTTTGATTTACGGTACTGCAGTTTGGCCATACCTATCCATATATATATAATTGTTAATACCTTAGATGTATACTCGTATATTATAGATAATACTCGAACCTTTTTGTATTCAGGGCATCATTAACCCGTACATTCGGGATATTTATATACCGCAATTTATTTAAAATTTGTTTTTTTAACTGAGATTTCTTTTAATTTGCATTTTTTTTAATTAATCAAATTATAATATTTGGAATTCGATTTTTACTTCTTTTCAAATTGCGCTACTAAAATAAAAACTATATAGACGTATTGATTTTGAGCTGCTAGTTATGTAAAACGCAGTGATACTTTACTACTCATCTATTTCCGTTTACATTCACCAAAATACCAAATGGTTTAGCAAACACACAAATTTGCATGTAGGGAATGAAGTGCTGGAATGTTTTTATATTATTCGACTTTTAATTCCCGAGAGAAAACATGTGACCGGGTAGTTTAACATAACTTGCGCCTAAGAGTTACTTTATTGGCAATGCGTAAAATTATATGCAGTGGTCGAACTATCTTATACTCTGTCTTTTGAAGTCTACAACGATTCCGTTTACATTAAACTCACTTCCGCAACATCCCTAATCTAAATATGTATATTCATATTTATGAATATGTTGCGGCGCCCAAGCCTGCCAATCATTTACGCTTCCATGCCTTAGCAAATATTTTTTTTATGGCGTTAGGAATGTGTGGAATGCAAATTCCTGTGGTCTTTGGAATGCCGTTGCGCATGCTCAAAGGAGAGCACATCTTACAAGTAACATGCACTTACATACATATATATATATTTACATTCAAAAGAATTTATAACTTTTCTAAATAGTATTAGTGGCGACTTTTAAGAATGCCAATTACTTTTTCCACAGACATTACCCTGCTGTAATAACACAAACAACGACGAATGGTTAGTAGCTATAAAATAGTTTTAATTACAATTTTAATAATTTTTATTTTGGCTCATTAGCATATTTCTCGTCAGAAGGTGGCCTTGTTTAGTGCGCAATATTTATCGCTAAACAAGTAATAATAAATTTTGATAGTTTTGTTTTGCTGTTTTTTTGCTATAGAAATTTTATTATAAGTAATGAACGACTTTATCTTGTAGACATTGATTTAATTACTTTTATGATTTTATTACAATATTTTCAATCACATATATTAGTTAATTCTACTTTAGTGTGTGTACGTGTGTATGTATATACATATAGTCAAGGCCATGTAGAGTGCTATTTTTAAATTTCCATAAAAATTTATAGAGGCGAATAATTTTCCCTATTGCACCTGTGGTCAATCAAATAATTTGACGTTATATGCAAGTGGAACATTTAGGAAAAATAGTAACATGGCAACCGTGTTTTGCTCGCCACTTACCGAGGTTGCTGTATGCTTTAGTTTGTAAAGGGTGTTTTTTTGAGGGGTATAGAACTTCGAATTGAAATAAAACACAAGAAAATCGTTTTAAGGTCCATCAATTTGGCTTTATTGGAAGGATAATTTTATGCCATTAATGTTTAAATATGATTTCGGGCATGTGGCGGCCGCGGCTGGCTCGAATAAAGCCAATTCTACAGGTCCAATTTTCAACCACTTTTTCGAGCATATGGGGCCGTATGTCGGCAATAACGCCACGAATGTTGGCTTCCAATTCCCCTAACGTTTCTGGTTTGTTGGTGTAGACGAGCGACTTCACATATCCCCAAAGAAAATAATCCAATGGTGTCAAATCACACGACCTTGGTGGCCAATTGACAGGTCCATTCCGCGAAATTATGCGCTCATCGAATATTTCCTTCAATAAATCGATTGTGACGTGCGCTGTGTGGCATGTAGCGCCGTCTTGTTGGAACCACAACTCATCCACATTCATGCCATCCAATTCGGGAACAAAATAGTCGGTTATCATGGCTCTATACCGGTCTCCATTAACGGTAGCTGCCTCTCCAGCATTATTGCGGAAGAAGTATGGCCCAATGACTCCACCAGCCCATAGAGCACACCAAACAGTCAGTTTTTGTGGATGTAATGGCGTTTCAAGGGTCTCATGTGGATTCTCTTCACTCCAAATGCGGCAATTTTGCTTGTTGACGTAGCCATTCAACCAAAAATGAGCCTCATCACTGAACAAAATTTTGCGATGAAAATCAGCATCGAAATCAATCTCATTTTCGGCCCATACACCAAAATCACGACGCATTGCATGGTCTCGCGGCTTTAATTCTTGCACAAGCTGGATCTTGTAAGGTCGCAAGCCAAGATCTTTGCGCAAAATCTTCCATAAAGTTGATGGACAAAGCTCCAATTGCTGTGCACGGTGGCGAATCGATTCATTCGGGTCCTCTTCAACACTTTGCTCTACAGCGGCAATTCTTTCTTCGGTGCGCACTGTTCGACGTCTCTGCGGATGCGTATTATCACATAGAGTAAACGTAGTGCGAAAACGATGGACGATTATGTCGACCATAAAATGGACGGAGCTCACGGTAAACTTCGCGAACTGAACCATTATTTTCGAAATAAATTTGCACGATTTGCAAGCGTTGTTCTTTTGTCAACCTGTTCATGATGAAATGGCAAACCAAACTGAACATAAATGACATTAGAGTTGCCAGATTTGACCACAAAATGTCAGTTTTATCTCTATTCGAAAAACAAACCTGTAAAAAAAACACCCTGTATTAGCTGATTATCAATAAAAAACATTCCAGGTGGCAACACTTAATAGAAGTGCTATAAAACATATAAAAAGTTCAACCAGATGGGTTAGGTCGTTTTTGATATAATAGCGGATATGTAAAAAAAATAAATATAATATAAGCAGGTGGCAACTCCACTACTGCTCCAACTATCCTTACCCAGAATATTTTAGTTGAAATCCATGGTAAAACATAATCAACTTTATACCCCTACTGGAGTATGGGATTTGAATTCCCTTTAAATTCCCAATAGGTGGCAACTTTATAAAAATATTTAAACTGGCACCACTTGTGCGAGACAGCTAACAGTATAGCACATAGGCAATGTACAATATTTCATGCCAATGAATCCAGTCGGTTTTGTGATAAAAGCGGATATTCATAATAATAAGTTTAGTATTATTAAGTGGCAACCCTATATAGTAACCATACGTGGAATGTTGTTTGTTTAAATACAACCCATAATAGGAAAGAGCTAATGATAGGAAAGAGCAAGGAATGCCTCTTTGAGGCTATTGGCACACTCTGGGTTATGTGGTCTGGTGGAAAGCACTGGACAAGGCTTCTACAGTGAAAGGGAAAGGATGAAACGAATGGCTCTGGTTGTAATTACAAGCCGGGGTCATTTAAGGATGTGGGATGAGGAAAATATTTGATACAGCAGTCTGGTGAACTTGTTCACGGACGGGTCCCAGCTGTATGATAAGTTCGGCGTGGAGCGAAGATATGGGCATCAGCCACACATTTGGGTTACCCGGTCACCACAGTGTCTTCCAGACGGAGGTGGCTGCTATTAAGGACGCAGTGTATGAAATGCTACTCAGTGCCATTTATGTAAGGGAATTTAAGGCTTAACCTCAGTAGCTGGTGCATCGAACTATTTCAAAATTAAAGTTTTATTGGTGCCGGGGCACAAGCACATCTCTGGTAACTGCAGTGCAGATCTCCGAACCAAGCGAACACGTGCGGGCTCGAGGTGGCTACCGGCAGGATTAATAGGATTTCGTTGGCTACTAGCAGTTTGATCCTGGACACAATTGGTCCTCGGTTCAGGTAGCTGGGCTGACACGAAGTCGTTTTCGGCTTTGAAATCTTTCTGGAACTGTTAGGATTTACCAAGACACACCGCTCGATGGTGACTGGAGTGCTGACAGGTGCACGCGGTACGACTAACCATCCCACATAATACCCAGAATCCCAGCTTTGTCAGCTGCATAAAGGTCGACGAAGTGGAGCCGCCATTCGATAGAATTTAAAATATTTTATTTTCTGAAACCCTTTTCTATTTTTTCGCATAAAAATAAATGTTGTACACGTCTTATATGGCGTAAAGTGTTTGAAAAAATTCTGGGTAAAGAAAACCATATAACCAAAGTTAAATTGTCGCTTTCTATTCGCAAACATTTAAACAATATGCCAATAAAAAGTTATCTGAAATTTGTGTTCAAAATTTAAAATTTTCTTTGAACTTGAAAGTGGTAGTTGGCGATGCAGCAGACACAGTTTAAGAGCTGTCTGCTTTCATAATTTTCAACAAAATGTTTTTTCTAAGCCAGCAGAAAACATTGTATCTATAGTCATCGAAGTGGTGACGAAAAAACGGACAATACTTGTCTGTCAAGCGCTTATAAGCTTCAATTCGTTCTTATTATTTAAAGGGCACGAAATTAAATATTGATAGCACAATGACCCAAAAATTTATTTCATTTGCACATTTTGCCTAGTCGTATCAATTGCTAAAAACAATCGCTCGCCAAAAATTATAGCAACAGCAAATTGGCATTAAAATAAAAATTAAACATAAAACGAAAATGCCGAAAATACTGCTAAAAATATTAAAAAAGCTTAATTTTTGTAAGTCTATGCGTATACAATGCTATATATACAATGTATACTATGCGTATACTATACATATATAGCAGGGTGACAACAAAATATTTTAAAACCCTAAAAAATATTGCAAAACACGGTACTCAGTATTGAACAATTTTGATATGTAATCATTTTTGGGCTCGATATGAACTGTCCCGGTATAGGGAAGTCTAACAAAATGTATACCTATAGTTGATGTTGGTGCTGTGCATATCTGAATTGTAAATGAGATTTGGGTTAGTAAGTTTGTATAGAAATTCCTGTTTGACTGGTTGCTGATGTATGACTACCTGCTTATAAATAAAATAAAATAAAATAAATAAATAACTTAAACAAAATAAAATTAAATAAAATAAGAAAAATAACATAAAATAAAGCAAAATAAAATAAAATAAAATAAATTAAAATAAAATTAAGAAAATAACATAAAATAAAAAAAATAATATAAAATAAAATAAAATAAATAAAATTAAAAAATATTAAATAAAATAAAATAAAAAAATGAAAATAATTAAATAAAATCAAATAAAAAAAAAATGAAAATTAAATAAAATAAAATAAAATCACATAAAATGAAATATAATGAAACAAAATTAATAAAATAAAATAAAAAATAAAATAAAATAAAATCAAATAAAATAAATTAAAATAGAATTACGAAAATAACATTAAATAAAAAAAATAAAATAAAATAAAATAAAATAAAATAAAATAAAATAAAATAAAATAAAATAAAATAAAACAAAATAAAATAAAATACAACTAGATTAAATTAAATTATGAAATGAAATAAAATAAAATAAAAAAAAAATAAAATAAAATAAAATAAAATAAAATAAAATAAACTAAAATAAAATAAAATAAAATAAAATAAAATAAAATAAAATAAAATAAAATAAAATAAAATAAAATAAAATAAAATAAAATTAAATAAAACAAAATAAAATAAAATAAAATAAAATAAAAAAATAAATTGTTTCTACTACACTGTGGAAAAATTGTATTAAAATCGAAAAAAATAATGCTCCTTTTGCCCTCTAGAATGACGTCGTTTCGGCATGGAGAGTGGGACCTATGATTGGGGAAAGATACCTGGACCTCAGTTTCAAAAACAGGTATTTTCATTCGATTTTTGTGTATCTCCAGTTCATCGAAAAGATACTTTAAAACTAATTCATCCACTAAGAATAACATAAACGAAGCCCAGAACAAGGAAAATCAGGGACAGATTCGATGATGTAATTTAATTTTTATTATAAAAAGTTTTCCAAAATATAATATGAATATTTGTTCCAAAGCTGCTTTGTTAAGTTAACGAGTATTATGAGCAGCCTTTATCACATCAGAGTCACTCATTTCATGAATTATGAATGCGCCGAGGATGCTTGATCGTAAATTCGATTTGAGCATTTGTAGGTATTTTGATTTTATTTTTGGGTGAATAAGTTATTTGAAAACGGCCGGCCTAATCGCACGCATATTTACCGCTAAGGTTATCGCTCAACGCTTAGCATCGTATTTCGTGCGTTTGTTATTGTAGAACGTGATGCTCTTATCAATTTGAATGTCACTCACGCAAGACTACGTTTTATGTTGGAATCGAACTGGTCTTAACAGTCAACCAGTTGGCCAACTAAAAGGCATTGATTGTAGAGATTTTTTATTTTCCAGAATTTCTTTATTTTTTTTTTGTCAGTTTCATGTTGCGCTGACCTTCACTTTGCTGAGTCATCATTTTAGCTGTTCAATTACTTTATATTTTTTTTTGTGTTTCCTGTTTTATTAATTTCTTTTAAGGTTTATAATGTGGCAACTGCTGGAAAATCTTTGATGATAGGCCAAGCGTTACAATTTGGAAATTGATTTCCTGTGCGGTCTTGCTGACTGCCTTATCATACAGCTGCTGCCAACTTCACTTCGACCATTTTAGCGCCGCTTTTTACAAGAGCGTAAGCGTGTTGAGCCACTGTGATCTTAAGTAGTCACGTGATTTCGGTGTTTGCTTTGTTGCATCTGATATGCATCACCATCAATTAGTGCGCTATTTTATTGACTAATTTTACGTAAGTACACCGACATCTCTTTGATGTTGAACCCTACTATACACACCAATGTCATGAGTCATGCACAGAGGTAAATTGTTTGTTATTGTTGTAGGCGTGCCTTTTACTGTACGTTTTCCTGAGATAATGAAATACTTAAAAGTAATTTTCTTTTATCGAGGAAAAAATTTCCGGATGTTGTTTTGGAGAAAATAAGGTTTAGTTTGTCTTTGACTTCGATTTCCGAAGCAGTCGTGTAAAAAACTCTTCATAGTTTCCAATTTGTATTTTTTCCAGTTTTTCAATTTTTGTTCTCATTTATTTAGTTTACCCAGACCTGCTAAATAATGTTTAGTAATCGTAATGATTACCGGTTTGATTAATTACTTTCTTGAGAATCCATTTAATGCTTGACTACCAATTATTTTAAAATTTTAATGATTATTTCCCAGTTAAAAAAATAATCAAAAAATAATAATCAAAAAAAAAAAACAAGTAAGAAAACTGCTGTCTTCGACTGTGCCGAAGACTTTATACATTTCATGAATACGCATTAAGTGTCCGATCCTTACTCACAATTAGTAAAAACTCTGCAAAACTGATCATTTGAAGATATATAGCCCAAACCCATTTGTCGAAACTATCGATTATATGGGAACTATATGTTATGTTGGCCCGATCTGGCTGATTTTCGCTACACACATTACATACATAATAAGTACCAAACCTGCAAGACCTTACGTTCCCAGCTTTTTATTTGCAAAATTTATAGTCCAAAAACCATTTATCGAAACTATCGATTGTATGAGAGCAATGCGTTGTATTGCTCCGATCTTACTGATTCCAATGAATGAGTAATCTTATACTTCTCATACTTACAAACATCGGACCAGAGTTATAATACCATTTCATGTTCATGAAAGGTATACAAAAATTAAATATAATCACAAAAATATTGTTTTGATTACTTTGGATTTCTTTAAAATTTTTCAGTATTGTACAAAAATATGCAAATCGACAATACTGATAAAAATCGAAAATAAGCAAAAAAAAACAAAATGGGAAAATTTTTTTTTAAATTTAAAATAATCAAAAGTAATTGTAATAATTTCATTATTGCCTTTTCTTGAAAAACATAATCATTACCAATTAAAAAAATCGTCTAATTAAATGATTACTAATACTAATCAAATTTAACCGGTATGACAGAACTGTTAAATAATAATTACTAATCGTAATGATTACCAGTTTGATTAATTACTTAACTGAGAATCCAGTTAATGATTTATTACCAATTATTTTAAATTTTAATGACTATTTTCAAATCAAAAATAATCGAAAAACAAGTAAGGAAGTCTAAGTTCGGGTGGAACCGAAAGTGGTTGTTGTAAATTGGTAAATTGTTGTGGAGTTATGACCTATATAGGTTTTAAACCATGTGGGAAATCTTATAAATAAAAAGTACTTAACCGATCTTTATGAAATTTTCACATTAGATTCTTGGATTCACTGGCTACAGCATAGGCTATATATAATGTGGAAAAGCGTAGATAGTACACCTCGTATCATGTTGCGTAATTTGGTTTAACACGGTTCTAAAGTTAATAATAGCTGATATTTGACATTTTGTTCATTTATATGTGGACGGTGCAACGCCCATTTTCCAAAATTTCAAAAAGGTAATTATTAGGATCATCAGGTCATTGTAACTAACATGTCTGACTTTTTTTTACTATTATTGATTACTTAAAATTTTTTGTTTTTGATTTTTTCTAATCGTAGTCAATTCATGATTGCCTTCTCTTGAAAAACAATTAAAATAATCATTACCAATTAATAAAGCGATCTAATTAATTGATTACTAATTATTTATCAAATTTAACAGGCCTTGGTTCACCTACTTCAATTACCCTCCAAAGTATCAGATGAATACAATTGGACGATAGAGTCACTTTAGCTGACGTCTCGTTTGGCTTAGAATCTCTCTGCAAACCTTATAACTGCCTAAGTGTCATACAAAAGACAATACCAGCATGAGCAGCCCACACAACCAACTGCATGCAAAGCATAGAGAGTGATTGACTTAAACGTAACAAACTGCATCGCCTTCGATAGCTCAGTTGGTAGAGCGGTGGACTGTAGTTTGAATTGCAAAGCATTTGCGTGAATAGATATCCATAGGTCGCTGGTTCAAATCCGGCTCGAAGGAAGTACTTTTTTATTACTACTTTTTTTTAGAAGAAGATAAATATTTTTATGTGTGAAATTTAAATTAGAGTTGTGCTATTTTTTCGATATAGAAAATTTCGAAAACAGTTGAAATTAGAGAATTGGTGAAATGTCCTCGCTTTGTTGACTTGATCTTTCAATTAACTACATATATTTCCAAAATTTTAGAAAGTATCTTCAAGATCGTTAACTCAAGAATGATAAAAAATTTAATGAGGCAAATCCCGTTATGCAAAATACAGCAGTGAAAATGAGCTTAATCTCTCTGGTAACATCAATTTCATTCTACTGGTATTTTATAACCAAAGTGATATTGTAAAACAAAAGAAATGTATGGCACGATATGCAACAGATACATCCTTATAAACCTTCAAATTTGTGGTGTGCCGGTTTTTCCTACAAATTGGAGGTGCGTACAATCTTTTGCCGACTACGAACGGCATCTACAAAGGAGATCAATTTTTGCTGAGAAGCCTTGCATGGCAGAAATACACGCGGAGAGTTTGCCAAACCACTGGGGGGTGCGACCCCGTTTTGAAAAAATTTTTTCAAACCACTTTTGATGCTGCCTGTCCCCGGACTCGAACCTTGGACCTTCGATGTGGCAGGCCGTCAACACTAACGCCACACCACGGCGGCCGCCATTACTTACTGGAAAAAAATAATAAACAAAAAAATTTATTTTTCTTTAAAAAGCTCAAAAAATAAATTCGAAAACTGTAATGAAAAGATTCGACATATTTTTTTCCTAAAACCCATAATCCAGTTTTGTAGAAAATCAAATTTTAGTATGATATAGCATTAGAATTTTATTATTTAAAAACTGCATTTTCGATTATCTGTTGCACATTATTGTACTAAAAAATACTCAAAAATTTTCTAGAAATTCTGACAAGAGATTTTGCAGATTTTGATGGTCAGTTTTTAAAATTTAATTAAATTTCCTAAACTTTGTGTAAACTTTGCAATTTTTTTTTATGTAGTCTCCCTTATGGAATTCGTTCTATTTTAAATGAAAATTATTAGAAACACAGCTTCTTCTTCTAATTTCGTCGACCGATATCCACTTTAATTGCACTACTATTATATTGAACACAACTGTATATATGATTGAAGACAGAATTGATAGGAGATTGTTTTGAAATAATGTTACATCTACACTGGTTAACAAATTATTGGAGAAGTCTGTTGTCTATTCTATATATATATAAGCCTAATAACCAAATTTGAAACACGCACTGGATATTTTCCAGGGATGGCCATGGGCTAAAAAATATTTTGATATATATAGGGGGCGTGGCACCTCCCATACAAGTGGAATATTTCTTAAAGAAATGTGTGGTGGAACCCATGGGAATAAGCTAATTAAATATAAAAAAGCAAACAAAAAAATTACTTTTCGAAATTGTTTTTACAGTTTCATGACATTTATCAAGTTATATTAACAATTTATATACTGTTGAAAACATATGTCATCTTTTCAGTGAAATAAAATTGATAAGATGAATAGAAACGTAATTATGGAACAACAATATATGACTTAATCAAGAAAAAGGGTTCTTGGCTCCCAAATCCAGATTTTGGGGGTTTATTGAAAATTTTGAGTATGCAGTTTTTGTGTGCTTCATAAGGGCTACAACATATGTGAACCTCGAAAATAGTGAGTAAAATTTTTTTTTTTCACAGAGTTTTATTAATGATAAAGTTAGTTTTACAACTCTGTTTTAAAATATGATATATAAAAAATATTTATTTTATTCTAAAAAAAACTAGTCAAAAAAGTACTTCCTTCGAGCCGGATTTGAACCAGCGACCTATGGATATCTATTCGCACAAACGCTTTTGAAAATCAAACTACAGTCCACCGCTCTACCAACTGAGCTATCGAAGGCGATGCAGTGTGTTACGCTTAAGGTGAATGCCATACATTTTGTGTGTGTTTGTATGAGTGTGGTTTGTATGCGAGTGCTTGGCTTTCAATTTTGTATCGTATGTGAGTCATTTGATAATTGTGCTATGGTGGCGATCACTTCTGGCTGTCCACCAACACAATTAAAAGCAAAAACACATACATTCATGCAGCACACGTCTTATCAGTGAAATGTTAGTATTGTTGTGCGCCATCGACTTTGTTAGTATCGCTTCTTTAGCAAATAAATATAAATACATAGATACAGGTACATGCGTATGTACATAAGCATAAGAACAATAAACAAAAAAAAAACAAGAAAACCATATAATAAAATGCAATAGATTCATGAAGACAATTAGCACAGTAAAGTAAAGCAGCAGCTTAAGCAAATCAACAACAGTGCTGGCAGTGTATGCGTTGAGATTAGACAGGAGGCAAGAGAATGAGCAATGCCTGAGCATAGCGAGAGATTGTCAGGGTGCAGATGGTATTAGAGCGTCGAAAATTTATTTTAATACTCGGTTGGGCATGAGCTTCCTCTAAACTTCGGTAATCAAGGGTTCAGAAACTGGTTAAAGGGTGGCTGTAAGTTTAGCATAATGGTCGTTTCTTCGGAATGCAGCTCTAAAATCTCACGAGATATTTGCAGACTCGTGCCAGAGAATATACATTAAAACTGTATTGCAAGGAGCTTTTAACCAAGGCTTCGCTCAGAAAAGAAGCCATTAAAAGAGCAACAGAGATTCCTATCCCTTTAAAGGACTTGGGTATTTTTTTATGAGAGTGTAACCTAACTTCAGACACGAAACCTTTTGATGGCTTTTGAAAATTTTCTGGCTCATTTTAGGACTGTCTTTCTAAAAGACCCAAAAAAAATAAATCTTAAATCTTCCAAAATAATAAAAAAATTTATTATTTCGACGATTAAAAACTGGTACACATATGCATATAATAAATCAAACCTAAAATGTAATAACTATATTAGAAATAAGTATTTTAAAGAATGTTCGTCGAATGGACCAATGGTTAGGTTTTATAAGGAGTGAGCGATGTTAGCTTTCTAGGGTTAAAGATGTTTTATAAAAATTCTCATAGCTTGAACCATTGTTGGGTAAATGAGATCATAGATTGAGGATTACTCAAAAATTGTCTTCAACTGCTTGTACGAGGTGTGTTCAAAAAGTATCGCGAATTTTGAATTTTCGCAGGTTACGTATATTCGAATTTCGAATTTTTTGTGGCGTTATGTTGGTACTCATGTCTCTCACTTATGCCGACAAGCTCGGCCATTTTGAATGTTCAGTTAATTGTTGACAGCTGCTTTGCTTGCACGTGTTTTGGATCGTCTTCGATTTTTACCTATTTTTTTACCAAAATTGCTCAATTGTGACCAAAAACAGCATCGCATGAACATTGCTAATGAGATGTTAAACTCTGTCCGCGACGACCCAAATTTGCTCCAGAGGGTCATAACTGGTGACGAATCGTGGGTTTATGGTTATGACGTGGAAACCAAAGCTCAATCATCTCAATGGAAGCTGCCGCACGAACCAAGACCGAAAAAAGCGCGCCAAGTTCGGTCGAATGTGAAAGTTTTGCTGACAGTTTTCTTCGATTGCAGGGGCGTGGTGCATCATGAGTTCTTGCCACAGGGAAGAACGGTCAATAAGGAATATTACCTGCAAGTTATGCGCAATTTGCGCGAAGCAATCCGCCAGAAACGCCCGGATTTGTGGAAGAACAAAAATTGGCTTTTGCACCACGATAACGCCCCTGCTCACGCATCGTTGCTTGTGCGCGACTTTTTGGCCAAAAACAACACACTAATGACGCCTCAGCCACCGTATTCCCCAGATCTGGCCCGCTGTGACTTTTTCTTGTTCCCTAAACTGAAGAGGCCCATGAAAGGACGACGTTACGCTTCTCTTGACGAGATAAAGACGGTATCGAAGGAGGAGCTGAACAAGATACAAAAAAATGATTTTTTGAAGTGCTTCGAAGATTGGAAAAACCGTTGGCACAAGTGTATAATATCTCATGGGGATTACTTTGAAGGGGACAAAATAGATATTCATGAATAAATAAATAAAATAATTTTTGAAAAAACACAAAATTCGCGATACTTTTTGAACACACCTCGTATATGAATTTAGCTTAGATGAACACCACAAAAGAAGAGATTCTAGCGCAATAAATAGTTTGTTACTGCCTTCTAAGCACAAACACTTCAATGCCAAACGGTCTAGCATTGCATAGTTCATTGATCAATTTAGGACTTGAATTAAACATATTTTCTATTAAAATTTGAATTAAAAAAAATCGGCCACGTAGATCATCTGCTTTACTCCTACGAAAGTTGAGGTTCCAATTTTATATACAGCTGTGTTCAATATAATAGTAGTGAAATTAAAAGGGATATCGTTCGACGAAATAAGGAGAAGCTATGATTTTAATCATTTTCATTTAAAATATAGCGAATTCCATAACAGAAACTTCATAAAAAGAAACTGAAAAGCTTACATAAAGTCCAGGAAAGTTAATGAAACTTTTAAGAATTATCATGAAAATTGCAATATTTTAGGGCAGAATTCCTAGAAAATTTTTGGGTACGCAGTTTTATAGCTCATTTAATTTTAGCACAATAATGTGCAAGTTAGAACTCCGTCAAAAATTTCACTGAATTTTCAGAATTTTTTCGGTCAAGTGTGTTGAGTGATTTCTTCCAAAGAACGCATAACCAAAAATATATTTTGTATGAAAAAAAAAAAAATAAGAAGATGATTTCCTGTTGAGTTTTTTTTAGTTTTGTTTTATTGAATGGCAAATGAAAAGGATTATATGATACAAGAATGAGGATAATTAGAACAGTAGACAAATCAAAAATGTGAAGCAACTCTTACAGCTTTGTGACGAGGGTGATTCAGAAAATCCAAAGAAATACAAAAAAAAAATTTAGGTAGTAAACACAAACGCCGTTTAATAAATATCTATTTATTGGCCTGAGAAAAATTATACATACACAAATGCATTAGCATACCCAGCAGTGAAACCAACTGGTTGGAAACTAGTATAAAAGTAGTCGAATCCCTTGCAAGTAATTTGTGTTCTAGGTTTTTTTAAGGAAACAAAATTTTTAATTGAAAAATTAAGTTTTTTTAAAAGTTTTGAAGTGCTGAACTCAAATACTAAAATATAAAATTTAACTTCAGCGACATTTGGAAAATTAAAGATTAAAATTAACAATTTTAAAGCATGTTTATGTTTTCTATTTTTAATATATTTTAAAAATATTTGAAAAAAAAAAAATTTAATAAAAACTTTTAGTAATTAATTAAAAATAGTTACTAAAAACAAAAGAATAACTTTCATAAATAAAAATAAAAATTATTATTCTTGGCCTTGAGCTCGTTTATAGTGATGGTACTTTAAAAATTCAAAACTTTTTTAAAAAAATTAAAAAAAAAACATTCAAAACTTTTCAAAAATTTTTCGATACAGCATAACAAAAGTGTAATACGGTGGGAAAGCCATAGCAGAAAATTTTGAAAATCTTTGAACTCTTTCTTTTAGAAATTTTTTCCACAAGAACAAATTCGAAAACACGGTGAGTAACCGGTGAATTTGAAAAAATTATTTAAAAAAATTTTATTTTGCAATTCTAAGTATTCGGCTTAGATTGGTTGGTATAAGTTTGATCTTTTTTGGACCAGTACGGGTTAAATCAGAAAATTCTAGTTGTGAGCTTGTACTTTTTCATTCTTTTGATGGTTCACTACACTATTCGTACTGTCACACCATAGCTTCAATCTATGAATCAAAAAATATTATGTGAAATGAAACGAGCTAAGCGCCAGCGCATAGCCAAACAAAACTGACAGCTTCAAGATAATTACTTGCTATCATAAAAACACACAAAAAAAAGAACTGTTGCTCCTACGTCTAAAAGATGTAATAAAAGAAAGTCGAGAACACATTTCATGCGTGACCGTTTTTTATTTAAGATCTCCAGAGCAACAAATCTTTTAGGTATCTCATCTCACATATCAAAACACAGCTGCACGCCTTGTACCATGCTCAGCCTCAATGGCGCTAATGCATGTAAATATTTGTCCTATTTGCTAGTTATTTAACATTTGCTTCACAAAAGATACTTTACAACTATTTTTGTTTATTAAAGAATTATAACAATTTTACGTTAAATAAATTGTGTTTCCGCTTTTTTCGAGGTTAATTTTACACGCTCGATTGGGGGCGCTAATATTTTGATAAAATGTTACTTATTTACCTTTCAAAAATTTGTGTTGTAGAATTTCATCGGCTCACTCAAAATTCGTTGTGGATAATTAATTGTGCCTGGTTGTTTATTATGAAAATAGTAGACTATATTGTTAGGCATTTACTTCGATCTTTCCATAAAGGTTCTTTTTACAAAGTTGCCACCTAATTGGCATTTAGATACTGGAATCAAACGAAAGGTATTTTTTATTGTATTTAACAAAAACAATATTTTTAGGTAGGGTTGCCACTTATTACATAATTTGTATTTTTGGCATATGCGCTTTATCTAGAAAAAGCCTTGACATATTTCTGTGAACTTTTGAATGTTTCAAGCTGCCTTAGTTAGGTGTTGCCACTCGGGGTTTTTTCTTGTAAAATCGTCATAAGAATCAACCCGTTCCGATTTTGATGACATTTTGTGGGAAGTTTCCTTCTATTATAAAACGAAATTCTAAGAAAGAAAATGAAATTTGAATTATTTTCTTAAAAGCTATGCAAATTAAAAATTTATAGTATAATAAATACGTATAAAAAAATATTAAAAAAAAAAATTTATTTGAAATTTTTTAAAAAAATTTTTAAATTTTCAAAATCGTAAAAATTAAAGTTCGCCATTAAATTTTGGTAAAATTTTTGTATATCATACCTCTGGTATAGTAAAAGATATACTGAAATTTTTTTTTGTTTTTTCAACAATATGAATTTTTGAATTTTGACCTAACATTTTTTAATTTTTTTTTTTAATTCTAGTCGAGTTTAATTAGTGAATGTAAATAAAAAATTTAGTTTAGTATTTTCGGTTTTTCATTTCACTAGCATGAGAACAATTTTTCAGTGCTCAAATTTGAGACTTGAACTCGTCAAGAAATATAAAAAAATTTTACAAAATCATATTTTTGAAAAAAGAAACACGCTCGCCTCAAAGTTTCGGGACATCTTTAGATACATAAATCGGAGGTATGATACAAAAAAGTTGAGGCCGAACTTAAATTTATACGATTTTGAAAAATTAAAAATTTTCTAAAATTGGAAACTAAAATTTTTTTTTTTTTTTTACATAATATTTTTTTATATCTCTAAGTAGCCCCATTGAAGGTGGTCAATTTTTTTTTTTAAACACAGAAGTTTCCGTAATATTGAAAAACAAAGCTTTTCAAAACTGCAAAAAAAGAAAAAAGTGAGATTTTAAATTTGCATAACTTTAAAAAAAAAAGTTTTTATTTTTTTCTTTGGCAGGACTTTGTTTTATGATGAAAGAAGACTACCCATCAAATTTTATTCAAGACCCAATTAAGGTGTTTTTACCGACTTGCAACCTACTTTTAAAAATTAAAAAGATGTGCCAAGATGGGCATCAAACGAAAACAATTTTTTATCATATTTAATTAAAAATATTTCTAACCATATTTGTTACCTAGGGTTGCCAGCTAATAATATTATATAATTTTTTTACATATTCGCTTTTAACACTAAAATGACCTGACTTATTTGGATGAAGCTTTAAATATTTCACGATTTGATACTGTAATACTGCATTAGAGGTTTTATTGCAGGGTTGCCACTAATATGTGTTTTTTCTAAAATAAGGTGATATATGCTAATATGTTTATTAAACGAAAATTATTTTACGACGCATTTCAACAAAAAAAATCCTAAGTAGATGTTTGAGATTTATTTTTAAAGAGCTCCCCTATTGGTGAGTAAAAGTATATATAAAAATGACTTTAAAGTCTTTACTAATCTACCTAATTTTCCCCTAAACGGGTAGACGTCGGGTCAGCAAAAAAGTGCTGGGCGTGTGTAGAGATTTTTTGACGAAATGCTGATGCCTATCATTCTGTTGTGCGCCTCAGGCTCACAACTCCAAATTAATTGTGGTTATAACAAAGAAATGCGCAATCCGAGTCTGGTTAGTCACTTTAAATTTGTGTAATGACAAACCGATTATTCCTTGGTCGGGTTATCATGGAATCTGCTTAAGACTTATCTTTGCGTGTGGAAAACTCCCAAGGTCTAACCCTTTGATAAACAAAATTTATTTCTGAGCCTTTAGAAACCTTATTACACTCAACTACCGTCCGTTTCAGCGTGGAACCTTTTTCAACTTTGAAATTATATTTCCGTGACTTCATTTCCGGCTCAAAATATTTCAAAAAACACAATCGATTGCGTCGAGTCATGTCGAGGTGTTAATGCTTGCAAAACAATAGAAAATAATAAAAATCTTCTTCAAAAATTATACGCATATTTATTTCCATTAAAAAATTACAAGTCTACAATAAAAGATGGAATAATTACTTGCAACAAAGAATAAAAACATGTTGCGCGTAAGGTCCCAATATAAAAAAAGGAAAAAAAGGAAGCCACACTTCACTTAACCACTTAAATAATGATATTCAATATACATCAAAAGATCAATTGATTGCGGAACAAAAGCGAGACGAAGAATGAAAAGTGCAACCGTTTTGGGCGATGAAACATCAACGCAATTGACTGCTGCTAACAAAAGTAACAACAGACGATTGATCAGAACAACAGCAGCAGGAGCAGCCGCATCAAAACCATTGATGCCACAACCTCCGTTCATATTTCGAAAAAAAAAAAAATACTTGTTAAAGATGACTTGCAATAACTTATGCTCCTAACTACCTTTGATACATATTAAATATGTAAGTATGTATGTATGTAATGAAACAAGTACCTACCAACAAAAATATCCTCGACAACAATAAGATATATATCAGCCGAATATTTATGGATAAAAGATGATCTTTGCCAAGTGTGTTTTAGTTGGTGATATCCAAACGTGAATGGATCAAGAGCAAGCAAAATCTCTCAGTAATGGAACGCTACGCAATGAGTGGTCAAAACATACGAAAATATTTAAACTGCAAGCCGGGCGGAAGATGGTGTTGCAAGCATTTTCAATGGACTTTAGACAGATTAATTGGGATACAAAAGCAAAAAAAGAAGGGAATAATTTATATTACAAATATGCATCAATACTTTGTGTATATATTAGGGTGGGTTAAACATTTTCTCAGCATGGCTGCAAAATTTTTACTGCTAAAAATAAAACTTAAAAAAATTAAAATACTTTTTTTTACTCAATATTTTAATTAAAATACCACATCTGTCGAGCCTTTCTAAGCATTTTGGGCGGTTGCAGCACTGGTAGTTCTTTCCCAGATACTTTTGTTGGAATACAACGAAAATACCTTTCGTTTGATACCCATATTGGCATAGCTCATTTCAATAAAAAAAATAGGTGGCATCCCACAAAAAATTATTATTATTGAGATTCTAAGTAACACAGTATTTGGTTGATAATCATATTGGCATATCTCACTTCATTTAAAAAAATCAGATAGGTGCCACCCCTATAAATCATAAGTGGCAGCACTTTATAGTCTAGTTTATAATGTAGCTCTGGCTCAAATTGAAAAGTTCATTTCGTAGTATTTATGCAATAAAATAAATATAATTGAATTAGGTGGCAACCCTAGGTTGTACCTAAAAAAAAAATATTTCCATTGAAATTCTAAGTACAACAACATTCGTTTGATATCCGTATTGGCATATCTCATTTCAATAAAAAAAAATCAGATAGCTGGTAACCCTGTAAATCATAAGTGGCAGTACTTCTACTGTCGAGTATATAATGTAGGTCTGGCCGATATTGAAAAGTTCATTAATTAGTGGATATGCAATAAAATAAAAATAGTTGGATAAGGTGGCAACCCTAAGTGGTACCTCAAAAAAATTATTTTCATTGGAATTCTAAGTACAAATACGTGGCAACCTTGTGAAAATATCCGCACTGACATCATCTTGGTATAAATCCTAAAATTTAATGCACTTCCGGTTCAACTGCTTCCTAGTTAGTAGGGGATATGCAAGTATGTAGATAAATATACCAGAATAGCTACTTGAGTTTTAACAAGACAAGCTAGTCTACACCAGCGGTATTCACCTCATGGCTACCATTTTTCTTATCAATCATTTGTCTGCAGTTATTGAAGATTCACTCCATTTAACTCTGAGTTCAGTGGTATAGCTTGAATTTTTTCACGGATATCTAATGTGACAAATTCGATTTGTATATTAGGTGAAACACCCCCCTTTACCGCTATCCACCTTAATCAATCAAAATTATTTTAAGCCTATGACTATTCATAGACGGTTTCCAGTTTGTATTCCAAATTTGTTTGTAATTGGTCAATCCGTTGAGGACTTAACTTGATTTCGATTGTCATTGGATTAAACCTGCAACAGATCTCAGAACGAGTTTTTTTGTTGCATTGGAACTTCCCTATTTCTGATTAATGATTCATTTAAAAATCAAGTGCGTCACGTCAAAATTTTGAGTACATTTATTTTTTCTATAAAGAACAATTTCTATCCTTACGCTATAAAATAATTTAAAAAGTTTGCGACCCACCCTAATGCGTGATATGTTTGATGTTGTGAAACAACAGATTGGTGAGCGGTGAGAAGTTCCCAAATAAAGTGCCTTTTTGTCTGCTGAAAGCAAAATTCTCGCATCTTTGTGATCGATGCAACGGAAGTCGTAATCACGGTAGCAGCAAAAGGATCAAAATGTATGAGAGCAACTGCTGCAGCCCGAGAGAATGACTGGCAATAATTGTGGCGCAAAGTGCCAGAACTTGTTTATTTATAACAGGTGGACTCATGCGAACTATTTATTGTCGCACGGCAGTCACAGATTTTAGCAAGAACTGATCGAGGAGGTTAAGGGGATTGGAATATAGCCAATGTTGAAACGGTCAACCCCTTCAGGCTAGTTGTTTAGAATATGGCCGAGGTAGACATACCCGCCATAACAGGAGACTAAATTGTACAGAGGTAATGATGTGCAAATAGTTTTTAACATCAGTTATCAACTTAGGGGATCAGAAAGTAGAGTATCGACGGGGTAATGGGAACAAGGTTTAGTCACTGATAGACTGATTAAAATCTACACGGATGGCTAAATAATGGAAATTAGAACGAGAGCTGAGCTATATATACTCTATAAAGATTAGCAAGCGAAGAAGTCATATTGACTCCCTGACTCGTGTAGTGTCTTCTTAGCTGAAATATATGCCATAGAAGAGGCAGCTGGATTGCTAACGGATAATATAGTACCAGCGACCAATGTAACGATCTTTGTTGACAGATAATCTGCTTTAAAGGTTTAAGAATCTAACGTGATAAAACCTGAATTGTTTCGAAGGTGTCGAACCTCGCTAAGGGCTCTGGATCATCTCCATATTTCTCACTGCTGTATCGCCGGGCACAACAGTATTTATGGAAACGTAATAGCTGATGAGATGGCCAGAAAGGGCACCAAAATGAACATACAAGACAACTCTAAGCGACCGCCAATGAGAAATCTGCTAAGGAGAATTCTTATGAGACAACGAATCTACCATTCACCAATCGCGATGACTGCCAAGTCTCAAGGTCCATATGACCATGGTTAGACAGAAAAAGAACTAGCTTTCTTCTTAAACTAAAGAAATCTAAGGTAGACTACTTACAGGTGTCATCACAGGGCATGCTAAGACGAAGACGTATACCAACAAGTGCCCTATGCAGATGCTGTCATGATGAGGAGGAAGAGGAGTCGATTCATCACTTTCTTCTTTGTCGATGCTCAGGACTAGAGCCAAGTGGTTTGGGAGCACACTATTTTTACAGTCTGGCAGAGATGAGGGAAGTGGATCTTTTGCGCCTTCTTAATTACATATGGAAGAGTAAATGGTTTAAAAAGTATTAAGTCAGTAATACTTGGTAACCCCCCGACCCTGTACGCAACGAGAGCATTCACAATGGACATAAGTGTCTCCCAGTATACATTTTTTATATTTCATGCGCGCTCTCTCAACCCAATCTAACCTCTATCTGTTTACAATAAAATGTGATATATTTTAGACAGGTGAAGACTTATTAAAGTTCCAAGCTTACCATTTCTCATATTTTCGTTGCGCCAAGTTTCCTTTTTAAATAAATACAAACAATTGCAATTTTTTTTTTTATAAAAATTTTCTGTTATATTTTTTGTTCATTTTCTTTTTTCGTTGTTGTTGTTTTTGTAGTATGTTTTCATATCGTATAGTATTTATACATAAATAAATAAAAATGTGTGCGCTAAATTATGTGTTTTGTTGTTTGTGTGTGTGTGTGTGTGTGTGTGTCTTGTAAGTATGATCGTTGTTTATAAATTTTTTTTAAATTGGTTTCTGCTCAGTATTAAATTGTTTTTTACACTTAATAAAAACAATTAAAACTACATACATACACATATCATATACATATATACTATACTAGAAATGCTACATATAAATTTATATATAATAAAATTTATACATAATTATAAACATTTTTTTAATAATTGCAATTTTTTTTTAGGAAAACATACATACGCATCATTTTTTGCTATGTAAATATGTACATCAATATTTTCAAATGCTTTTATTTTACGAGTATGGCTAAGTATTGGTAAAAAAAAAATTACGCTTTACAAATTAATTTTATTTATTTAACTAAATTTTAAAATCAATTTAAATACCACATAGAATAGAGTCGCAACCAATTTTTATGTGTTATGCACAACTTCATTTTTATTAAAATATTTTTTTTTTATTAATAGGACTCAAAAAGTTGTATTAAAATTCTATTCTCAAATTGTATAAGTAGTGGTCAATTTTTTTTCTTGCATCCTTATAAGAATATTACCAAGAAGCTATTTCTTGACGCCCAAACGTGCTTCGAGCAATTTTGGGTGAAGCCGAAGCGACAATTTTGCAGGCGGGGAAAATTTTTGCTGAAGTCGAAGCGAACTGTAGTCGGTTGCCCAATATAGCCGAAGTCGTACAAAAGTCGAATTTGCTGCTTCATTAATAGAAGTCGAAAAACTTTATAACGAATACTTTTATGAGTATTATTATTTTTTATTTCTTATCAAGAAAAACAATCTTTTTGTGGTTTTACCGTAACTGAAACAAACTTTTATTAGCGAACAAAACCTATGTCTAGGGAAAATCTGTATTCAATTTCTGGTCTATATATTTTAGACATAGAATAATCAAGAAAGTTCATTGTATTTCGCACTTGAGAAAATTAGATATTAAAATTTTAATTTATTCTCGGCGAACTTTGGTTTTTTTCCGAATCTGACACGAACTTAGAACGAAGCTGCAGTTCGGTTATTTGTTAGTCTCTAGTCATAATTTTTAGTACCAAAAAAACCGGACCGAAGCCGAAGCGAAAACTTTCCAGATACCCGAAAAATACGCAAATAGATTTTTTTTTTAATTTCTGGGTTTTGACAAGAATAATCTAAAAATTGAAATGAAAAATATTTGACAAAAGTTCAGTTTTTTTTACCGAAGTCTAATGGCAAATCTGTAGGCCAATATAGCTAAAGAAAGAAAAAGGTGAATTTTTTCCTACATAAATACCAACCGATGACTTTGTTTGTAGTCGAACCAAACTGAGTCGAAATTCGATATATTTTGTAGGTGCTGAAATTTTTTTTAAACAAGTCATTCATGCTTCTTCTAAATTTCATTAGTTTTATTATCAAAAAAAAAATAAAAAATTTAAAAATAAAAAAATTTCATGAGAAGTATTCGGCTAAGGTTCGGTGATTTTATACGGAGTACTAACTGAAATACACGAAGCAGATGCTATCTTAAAAAGTAAGCAAATTTCTAATGTTCGGCTATTTCTTTAACCGTAATCGAAACGAATTTTTGTATACGAACCTGCAGTTCCGTCATGCTCAACTCATTTTATATGTACACTTAAACCCTAAAGGATAGAGAGCGCTAACTCATGACTCCCCTGAGCCATTTTTATTGACAAATCGCAGCATTTTTTAAATTAAAAATATTTTTTCTTTTTTAGTTTCCAATTTATTTAACAACTTTTTATCTCTAATATTCGATCTCATAAATTACGTACAGTGACTACGAACGATACAATTCGATTGTAAAATGAAAATTATAATAAAAATATAAAACAAATGCTATTTTTAAATTATATTTAAATTAAAATCTATATTTTATCTTTACAAAATTTCAATTATTTACTTAAAATATATATGTATAGCTAATATTAGTTTATTTATTTATTCAAATTTTTTCGTACTAAACGCTACTGTACAATTTCAGTTTACAACTTAGCTAACTCAACTGCGACTGCGCAGTTATACATACACACGTTGAGTATTCTTTTGTTTTCACTGCGCAATAGTTGGCAACGCATCTTCAACAGCATGCAACATGTTTTACGAAGTAGTGATGATTCATAGGTTCGTGTGTTTGGCTGATAAAGAAAGTGGCTAGCGAAGCAATGCTAATGATACAAACACATGCGGGGTGACGACGACAACAATGGCGTTAGTGTTGCGGGCGGCAAATGTGTCAATGTCTTGCTTACGTGGCACTCTTCACCATGGCACTTTGTATGGGGTAGGTAACTGCTATGACTCAACGCAGTGTAATCAAAGTAGTGTGGCGTGCACGGCATTGGCAACTTTTCCCCGCAAATTACGATGCTCTTCTTCTCTGTACAAACTGTTCTACGTCTTGGCAGCCTAGCTGCCAATAGTGACAATTGCATTTTGTGCTCTTTAGCACTTGTCTGTCAGCGCTCAATGCACTTAATCTTCTCTCGTGTACTCTTCACTTAATTACTTGCTCTATTTTAATTATAGAATATAAAGTCTAAAATTTAATGCTTAAAATTTATATATTCAGTCCTTTTTGTTTGCATTTCGTTTAATAAAATTTAAACTTATTAAAGCGTGAAGCGGCTTGAAACCCAGCATTTAATGCTCTTTCGTCTGCGCTCCCGTTTCATGCGCTCAAAAGTAAGTGCGTTGTGTGTGTGTGTGCTCGCTGTTAATTCATTAGCACAATTACTCATTTTCTCTTATGTGCTCTATTTGAAACGTTTCATTTAACGCTAGCGTTGGCGTCTCTCCTTCTAGGCACACATCAAGCGCCAATAGGCGCGCTTTTAACGCTGCAGCTGCGCAATTAAACTTTATTTGCTGCGCACATCAAGCACAACACCCTCATTTCGGTTGCCTAGCGACAACATTTAGTTTGGCTACTGCTTGTTTCCCTTTTATATCTAAGTTCGCTTTGCTTTAATATTCCTGCTTATACCAACAGTTGTATTCCTCTAACTAATGTAGATCTGTTGTTTGCATCATTTCGAGCTGTAATTTTGCTCGCTTTCTTTTTTCGCTCGAACTTATTATCGGCAACCGCAGCCAACTACTGTCATATCTTGATAATTCTTCAGCACAACAGTATTTTGATCATTCAAATAGAGCATTGATATACCCTCCAACTGTGTTGGAACACAGCATGCCTTTGGTACTTTACCCGGATTGAGATTATTGACTAAAGTTTGCACGACCGCATGATTTGTTGAGTTCATATGTTCTGCTAGTGGAAAAGGGCATTTACCCTGACAGTAGAATGCATCGTAACCGGGTGGCGCCACAATCCAATCGCTCCAACCCACATCCGCAAAATCGACGTAGAGCGAGTGACGTCTACATATTTCATCACTATTTTTCCTACGATGTCCACGTCGATGATGACCAGCACGTTTTGAACGCGAGCTAGTATCACGTATCGTACGCGTTTTATGTTTACCATCGTCGGTATAAGCATAGAGCACGGGTTGTTTGTGTTGCCAACTATCATGTGGTTCGTCTATGCTACGTCGTAGACGTACATGTTGATGTGGCGCTGGTTTGAGGGCAGGTGTTGTTCGTACTTCGATAAGTATACCATAGTTCTTTTTCGGTGTCGCCAGCCACCGATTGACAGCCGTTTGTACGTTGAGGCTTACAGTTTCGGTGCTATTCAGATGCACGGTTTTTTTATCTAAGAGCTTTAAGCTAGGATCTCGTTTGCCTCGTATACCCACTCGTGTGATATCGTAGGCGATTACTTGATATCGTGTGCGATTCGCAAGTCGCTCACTGAGCACGGAATCGCTGATGGCATCGCGCCTTAGTTGCAGCTCTGCTGCTCTCAACTTCTCTTCGGTGGGTATGCTTTTCACGTCGAAATACAAACGAAACCGATGATGATGCGGAAATCGATCGTCAATTTTACTCTCTGCAAGATAAAAGAGAACAAAGGTTTCGAGTTAGATGGATAATTTTTATATGGTTACATGTATTAAACTTAAAAATATATGCGCCTTTTAAAAGGAGGCAAGGCTTAGGAGAGTGCATTTAAAATGAATTTTTTCTATTAAAAAGTTCTAGCAAGTTTTGTGTGACATTTCATTATCCTCTTTGACACACGATCTCAAAGTCTTTCAATCACTGCCAGACGGGGTTAGTCCCCATTGTGTATCAAAATAAGTGTGATATGTTATCTGTCAAAGGCACATCAACATGGAGTCATTGTTTACACCTAAGACACATCAATATGTCGATGCATCCGGTACAAATCGAACTCCTATCTTCTAACGAATGATAGAAAGGGATGCTGGATGAGACCAGTACAGAATATAAAAGAACATGTGTCGAAATCTCTTGGAAATTTGACGTTTCTGCCTTAGACATCACACTTGACATTGTATGCAATATTAGTCACTAGAAATGTTCGCTGAGACTTAATGTTGGTAGTTTATGTGTCTAAAGTATGCCGCAAGAGCTAAGATATTGTTATTTACTAAAGCAGCTTCAATAAATTTTCTTTTAATCACTGTGTTAGTGAGACGTTACTCACAACGCCATAGTAGTTATATGCATTTCCGGCTGAAGATAATGCCAAGATGTAGGAGTTATTAAATATATAGCCACTTGAATCACAGACTTGTTCAAGATTTCTGGGTTGACGTATCTATAACTTTTTCCAACAATACAATGACCATAGATTTGGGTCCTTTATGTTTCGAACTACATATATATGTACAGCATTTGATGCAGGCACATGGAATATGAGTTGGACTCTCACCTTTGCAGAAATAAAAAATTAGCTCTGCCAACAGCCCTACCCTGACCAAAGGTGTTCATTAATAGTTGAAAGAGTTACATAAAAGATATCACAATGCCGAACTTGGTTTTTCTACAAACCAATTGGACAAGACATGACGGAAAATCGCTCAATTATGAATCAACTTTCCTTATTTCCTCTCTTCTAATGCCTATCGAGTTTCCAATTCTAAATCAGTAATATTCGGCGGTTTGGATGCGCCTTGATCTTAAGCTCATTGTTTACATCTGCCTTGTATTCATCTGCTTACGTCTACGGTTATGAAGAGCGGAATGAGGACCCAATTTTTTATCACCTTTGAAAACCTATGAAAGAAACGAGTCGGTTCCACCCTGCCGCCAAGTGCTTTACTATTGCTCTATGGAGGTTTTAAGTTATAACTCTTTAACCGCAGTTCCAGAAACAGCAGCACTGCAGAGTTATTAGCGAAGATGCCCTATAGCGCACCGCCTTTGTACAACTTTTATGAATATGAAACGGTATTATAACTTTGGTCCGCTGTTTGTTAGTATGAGAAGAAGAAGGGATGGACCCACCAATAAGTATACCCAAATTATCAGGGCGATGTCTGTCTGTATGTCAGTCTGTCCGTTTAAACACAAATAAGTCCATTTATTTTGCTTTGCTAATTTCCCGACAGGGTGGAAAGTTGATTTATATTGGAATGATTTTCTGTCATCCCTTGTCAAACTGGGTTTTGTAACAAACCGGTTTCGGATTTCCGCCATTCTCAGTGCTTAGTTTCATTCTCTTTCGTTCGTGAGAACGAAACTAAACACTGAGGATGGCGGAACGCCGATACCAGTTTGTTACAAAAAAATTTGACAAGGGAAAATCCTTCCAATATACATACATCAGCAAACTAGTCCCTCAGCTTTAAAGATATCTGGCTGAAATTTTGTTTGGGCCACCATTTTGTGATATTTTAATCATTTGTCGTAACCAACAAGATCGGAACAATATAGCGCTTAGTCCCCATTAAAACAATTGTTCGAATAAACGGGGTTCGCACTATAACTCTTTGGATTAATAGGGTAAGACCGTGAAATGTTTGCACACTTTGTACGTAACGTAAATAGATTAAGACACTAAAAACCGTGATGGGTATTCATGAAAGGTCTGAACTTCAACACAGTCGAAGGCAGGGCTCTCCTTGCTTTGTGAATGATAATTTCAATACACGAACTACTTAAACTTAACAACCAATCACGAAAACGGGAATGCTTGGGAATTCCATAATTTTCCACCCAAAATCCTACTACATTTATCTACAAATATACTAATTTAAATCAAAGTGCATTTTGCATTGCATTGGCAACCCACACACGCTACTTTTACTGCCTCTAACCTAATACGCAAACAATAACAAATTATTCGCAGCACTTGAAAAGTAAGCGGGACTCCTTCATAGGTAAGAAGGACGCTGCTAATATTTATTGCAATCACCTTTTCAAACTCTCAAGTACCAACACAATGGCGTAGCACTCGAATGCACAGTAGGACTTAGAAGATTTTGTGTTAAGCGGCAAATGAAAGGAGCGAATGTATTTATCTCTATGCATAATTTATGTGGACCTTTTTGTGTCTAATGCTTCGGATGCACTTTTTGTTGTTATTGTTATATTGCACTTTTCGTTTCGCATCAGCAACAGGTAAGCTGGGGATTTTTTTTTTTTTTTGGTTTTCATAAATGAGACTATGTGCACGTGTGAGAATGTCGAAAAGGACGCTGGCTAAGTATGTACTGTAAACAGGATTGCATACAGTGTGACTCGAGCCACTCCAGCGAAGTAAAAACGTGGGTTTGTTGTTAGTGTTCTGCTATATACATACTTTCTTTTACTAGTGCGTGGGTCTGTATATAGTTGGTATCTATCGCTTTTGCCTAAATAGTTGTTGTACGTAGTGTGCTGCTTGTAAGCTATGAGCCTGCGACATTATAACGCTAGCAAAGCACTCGTTTACGCGCGTATATGCATTGTAATAACTGTTATTTGTTGTATTGTTTTGAGAGACAAGTGTATTGTATGAAATTATTGGGATTTATATGGATGAATTTATGCTTTGGTGTGCGTAGAGATGTATTCTATTTAACCAATTTCAAGGTCATTGCGTACAAAACATTTCAGCCTTGCTTATGTGAGAACTATATTCTACACATAAATCATTTTAATTGTAAAGAATATTACAGTTGTATCCTTTTGAAGGTATGCAGCACAGGTGTGTGGTGCTAGATTTCAGTCAAAAGAAAATCGTTCACAGCTGGTGAGTTCATAGTTTTTAGCCAAATAAGTTAAATTCAGATTTTGTTTGTGTTCTTTTCGCGAGCTTTCGAAATATAGCACTAACTTCCGAAAAAAAAGTACTAACATTTTTTTGAAAAAGAGCTTGAAAGGCTTTAAGCTATAAATTGAGCATTAAGAGCTCCGGTGTTTTTGAAAACGTTTTTTGAGTCTATCTCCTTTCCGTTATCCTTGCTGTTCAACACTTTCCTTGAGAAGGGTGTTTTCCTCGACTGCTGGAAACTTTGTGTAATCCCGCCAATATTGAAGTCAGGTAATCGGAAAAAAACACCAACTATAGGCTTATTGTCAAGCAAGTTACATTTGCTAAAATATTTGATAATATCTTGAATATTTAACTTTTTCAGTACTTTAAGGACCGTTTTAGAAAATTTCAGCATCTGTTTCTACCAGGTAGATCCATATGCACCAATCTCTTAATTATCACCAATCAAATAGTTAAGGCTCTAGAGCAGAAATATCAGTTGGATGTCATATATTCTGACTTTTCCAAAGCGTTCCATAAAGAAAACCATACTGTTCTACTATACAAGCTCTCCCTATACGGGATAACAGGCACTCTTTTCAAGTTCCTCGAGGGTTTTTTGATAGATCGTAAGCTTTTATGCATGGTCTGGAATACCTCAGGGCACTCACTGTGGCCCTTGCTGTTTTTACTGTTTATAAACGACTTACCCCGCAGTTCAAGTTCGCTACATGACTCATGTTTGCCGATGATGTCAAAGCTTATATGCCGATATGTAATCTAATTGATTGCTTTAATCTACAATCCGATCTTGTGGTGTTCCAGCAGTGGTGTACCTCTTGTAATTTGTTCCTTAACACAGAAAATGCAATGGGGTTTCATACTCCAAAGCTTTTAGCCCTATTGCATTGACTATTCAATAGATAATGCCAAACTATTTAAAGGAAATAAAAGATCTTGGATTGATTTTCTACATGAAGCTTACTTTCAATAGACATGTAGATGTTAGTCTTTCTAAAGCATTGTCCATGCACATTAAAGTCGCTTTATATTTCTTTAGTAAGGTGCCACATGGACTACTGTTGTCTTGTATGGAATCAGTACTATTCGTCCCACATTAATAAAATTTATAAAGCTCAAAGAACTATTACTCTTTAAATTATTATAATTTAAATTAAACTGGCTCTGCTGTATGCCAGCCTACAAATAGTAAGCGGAAAATTCTTGGCCTATAATCCCTAAAAGATCGGAGAACTTACATTGTGCTGATGTTTGTCTACATCTTAGTTAACCACGGCGTTGATTGCGATAAAATATGTGGATTAATTAATTTTAATACCTGATTGCGTGAGTTAAGATACGTCAC
This sequence comes from Merzomyia westermanni, assembly GCA_949987695.1. NCBI lineage: Eukaryota > Metazoa > Arthropoda > Insecta > Diptera > Tephritidae > Merzomyia > Merzomyia westermanni. The sequence goes on from OX465289.1 coordinate 15,614,380, forward strand.
GTAGAACTAATTATGGCTATAATGAACGAGTTGCAAAAAGTATAAACTTATGTAATCGTTATGCACATTTAATAGATGCCACTGTATCAAACTTTTTTAGCAACTAGCAACATAACAAAAGGCGTGTTCCCAAGTGGTCCTTCAAGTTCTCTATATTTTAGAAAAGAACTGCCTTTGACCTTATACAAAGTTTGTATGGAATTAAATAAAAAAAAAGGATTTATCGATTTCATTGCTATAAAAGGTGCTAACTCCATTCAACCAAGTATTTCAGTACAACGAAAGAGCCCAAGTGAATGAAAACTAAACAACCTTATGGGGTTAACAGCTTGCCATACCTTTTTTGGACTTAGCAGACTGTAGGTTCAGTAAGTTCTAACGATTCTGAACATTGAACATATAATTTTCTTACACCACCATACGCAAAAATCTTCCACAATTTTTGCAGCACTATGAAAATATCATTTTGAGTATAAAGTGAGCCTAGCGGCTTTTAACAAGGCAGCGTTAATATAAGGAAATGCAATTGAATTTTAGATTGAACACTTATAGAACCGAATTTTTTCAGGATGTTAGCCTAATCTAGTGAGAAATTCAAAATTCTGAAGCCTGAAGAACAGAAGTAATAGGGTACCAATAAGCAATTTTTTAAACTTTTTTGTGATAAATTCCAAGCCTTTCAATTACCTGCACCAATTTTCAATTTATTGCGGTTTACATTTAAAACTTAACTGAAAAAACATATTTTTTACAATTATTAAAAAAAATTTGTTTTGATTTTTTTTTTTTCAGTATTGCACATAATTCAGCACATAATAATATACATTAAAAGAAATCATCTATTATTTATTATTATGAACCTTGAAAAAGTTCGGTTCAGTTCAGTTCGGCTTTAAAAATCGATGTTCTTTCGTTCTCTAGTTTCTGGTATTCGCATTACTCTTTGCAGCCTGAATATCAAAACCTACGTTTGGACAAAAAATTAATAAAGATTTATTATAATATAGTCGGTGATACTGCATAATATTGTTGGCAGTTCTGAGCTCTTGTGTTCAGTTCACGATTACTTCTAATTTGAAGTATTTTACTATAGTGCAAGCCTCACTTCTAACAAATAATTACAAAAATCAGTATCTAGTTTTTAACTACAATTATAATCAAACATAAGTTGTTGTTTTTAAATAAATCCTTTGAATTCTGATTGTGAAAAAGATGTGGGTCTTCATATGGACATATGAAATCTTATTTCAAGCTGTTCCAGAATCGGTTGTCATATTCAAGATGAGAAACTTTAGACCAAGAGGATCTCATGAAAATGGAGCAAAGTTTTTTCTTTTGATTTATCCTAAAAGAATTCAAGCTCTAGATAAATAAATCTCTTATAAGTTATTTTTATTCAATAGATATACGAGTATCTATCAAAAAAAAGCTTAAGGATTTTACTTTGAGATTGCATTGCAAAATAAAGCATTAATCTTGATCTTTACGAATAGTGATATATAGATAACGGTAGGTGAGAATTTTTTTCGCTTAGCATGGGAGAGAATTTGATCGTTATACGAAAAGAAAGTTATATTTTGGGATACCTCAACTCGGTTCTTGAATAAATACATGCAAACATTTTCGAATGAGATTTGTTTTAATCATCCTACATTCTAATATACGAACAAATGGGTTTAGTTGTTTGTGTTTTTAAATTAAATTAAAAAAGGATAACAATTTTTTTTGTTTTTTTTTCAGAACTCAGCAACTATCCAAAGAGTTTTTGTTTTTACTTTGAGCGTTCATAAAGTAGGGGCTGCTACCAGTAAAAAAAGGCGGAAGTGTACCACAATGGACCTTTTTGTATCATAACAACTATATCATGTATCAGGCATCCATCATAAGGTAAGACGAAATTTTCAATATCTAAGTCCTTTATACATTTGTAAATATTTGTCCTAAAATTGACTCGTCTAATTAGGGTTTCACTTCGGATTGGAAGTTAAGTAGTAAGGGATGTTCTGTTTTCATAAAATATTAATAAAGAATAGTAAAAAAACTGTTGCTTTTCGTAAAAAATCTTATCTTTAGAGGGCAAGACCATTTTCACGCTCACCATTTTCTGAACCGAGCCGTTTTTTATGGGCCAGAAGTAGAAACCGGTACCTACACCCAATATGGGAATGGCTAAAGTCATATTAGAACAAACCTCCATAGCTCATAACAGTACCAAAAAAAAAAAACTTTAGCGCATGCATGAACTTAATCAAAACCGATTAATTTACAAGCACACATTCCTACTAAAACTAAAAAAAAATTGAAAAATATCTCAAATACGCACTTCTAATTGGGTTTGAAACTTGCAACTTAACTATCCTAAGCCAACCTAATTTAAAGTAAACATATACAAATCATAGAAAATTTCCACTCACCTATATGTGTAAAACTTCGTACCGTATTCGCTGATCTACTAAGTATACTCGGTCTTGGTGCAGCCATAACTGTATCCAATTCATGACCCATAATTTGTGCGTACAGTTGCTTCATAGCTTCGGGTATAATAATTTTGGAACGATCAATTTTTGGTGGCCTCTTCATATTGAATAACGACAATAAGCTATTCTCAATTTGGACTAGAGTCGATGGATCGGGTTTAAGTTTTTCACCGATTATCTCTTTATTACTATATGTGGCGGGTTCAATTTCACTATTATTTTCAGCGCTACTACTATCTTCATCTTCAGTTTGTCTACTGCTGTCTAACGCTAACGCTGATTCTTGCGCTAATCTTTCAGCAGCTTCTGTATGCGTCACACTTTCAGTTGTTGCTGGTGTTTCATTTGATTCTATAGTTTCAGTCACTAAGCGTTCATTCGCAGACTTTGTTTTTGTCAATGAAGCGTTTGTGTCTGCTAAACGTTCTTCCGTCGCTGAAAGCACTTCTGTTGCATACACATTTTTATGTTGCGAAGATTGTTGTTGTGTGTTCTGCTGTTGCTTATCCTGTTTATGTTGCAAATGATGCTGCTTACGATGATGCTGCTTATGATGCCTTTGTCGTTTGCTAATTCGATCGCGCGTTTCAATTGTATTATCATTAATAGCCATTTTGTTGAAACTTTCGTTTTCTTCTGCTTTTTCTATTTCACTATACACTATACTAATTGCTTCTAGCGTACTAGTATTTTTTGTTCTTGTTTTTTCTATTTGTTTGATTGTGTTGCTAGTATCTTCTAAATGTTGCACTTTGTTACTTTGTTGTTGTTGTTCTTGAGTCCGCACTATATTATTTTTGTTTATTGTTGCTGTTGCTATATTTTTTGCACTCTTTTCGTTCACTTCGTTGAAGTTTTCAAATTTGTTTTTATTTTGTGTATAACTTTTAGTGCTCTGTCTCACTTCACTATTATTTGCGTTCTCGCTTTTATTTATTTTATTATCCTTTACACTAATTTTAATTAGATTATTATTGTTGTTGTAAGTAACACTATCACTGCTTTTATAGCTGAAGATCGTAGCGATCGATGTGGTGTTGGCTGGCTTTGTTGAACGCGCTTTATTCGCACTTCTTCTTGTTTTAGTCACTGATAACGATGTTATATCAATAACTGGACTTAACGCTGTTGTAGTCGCGTTAATTTTTGTTATTCTTTTACCTTCTGTCTCTAATTGTTGTTGTTGTATATTAAATGTATTACGACGTCGATTCACGTCGTACCTCGCAACACCTTCGCCTTCGTTCCAATCAAACACTTGCTTTTGTTGCTCTATTGTTGTTGGCTTTGATATAGCTTGAATGAATCTCGAAGTTATATCCTCGGTGCTAGCAACTTGAACGATCGGTTTAAAAGTCGCCAGCACTGCGAGGAGTAGAAGCCATGCGCGCATGGTCGCTTGCAACTCTGAAACGATATAAAACCATGGAAATTGCTCAACTGTTTTGTATTGAAAGGGTTAACGAATCTAATTTTTTTAAATATGTTTATGCGTTGTTGTTTTAATATTATGAACAATACGAGCCACGAACACGCCAACTAAACTGTTGAGTGCCAAATGGCAAGCGCTTGCCATACGCTAACTAAGTATATACACAGAAAATCTAGAAACCAACAAGCGTGTGAGCGCAAGTGGTGAGCAAATGAGTGGAAATTACGTGTATGCTATGAAAGCAAGTGCAATGGATGTAGTGAGTGAGTAACAACATAGTTGTGGTAGAGGTGAGAAACAATGCACTCAATTATTAGGTGTATAAAATTTTTATACCTTGCACAGTTAAAGAGCATGAGTAAATACTTTTGAGCACGCTAGCGTAAACATAAAATGTAGTACTTTTACATGCGCTAGAGGCGTACCACTAGCTTACACGCCACTCAAATGTTACTGAATTTCGTTTCACTACTCAAATCATACTCAATATAAAATAAAGTAGCGTGCACATTCTTTTGAACTCAGCAATTAAACACGCACTTCGTAATTAATATACTCATTTTTCAACTATAATTGATTTAATTAAATTTTATTAAAATATCTACTCAATCTTTCTCTCATATTTATTGTGCTCTTTTGACTCAAAATTTATACTCTATCTCGCATAATCTCTACAACTCGCCACATCTCTCTTTCTCTCTCTCACTACACAGCATCACAGTTTTGCTTATGTCGTTGTTCTGACTACCTTAAAAACAATACCAACAAATTGAAATCCCTTCTGCTGCAATGGTACCTGCTGCTGTTGCTGCTGCCATTGCACTTGCGCAGCTGTGTATTTACCCACACAAATTCATTTATGCAAGTGCTATAACAGCTAGCAGGTATGAACTAACATGCATATGAAGGCACTCGTTTAAGAGGAGGAACATGTTGTAGCCTCTTGGAGTTGTCTGTTTTGTATGTGTTTAGGCGTACTTTGCTGAATGATTTTGCTCACAGGCAAAAATATCCTTTCAGTTGTCTCCTTTTTTTGAAATTTTGTTTGGTAATACAGGTATGTGCATTTATTTATTATATTCATATGTAAATATGTTGACTATATATATACACTTGGATTTTTTTGGGGCGTAAGTGCTATAAATACATTTACTTAGTACCTTTGATTTAAGTTGTTCTACGGAATTTCCCAATCTTTTAGTCTTCAGTGCCTATTTCATAAAAAAATTTCACTGTTAATACAATATTTGAGGTCTCAGCTACTTGGAAGGAAGTGCCCCTAAGGCATGTATGCATGTATATATAAGACTTATATGTACGTATGTACAAACATTGCTGGAGTGCAACTTCATTTGGATTTTGAATCTTGTTTATTTTTAAGTATTAAACCTGTAAAGAGAGACAGCATTGTCCTTGGATACGCCGAAGGCCCGACACCTTTCATGAATATAACTTTAGTCCTTCTAAATTAATGATTAGGATGTTGGTAAGAAAACTTTTAGTAATTAATAAAAATTATTAAAAACTAAAAACAATAATAATTTCATTTTTGTTGGAACGATTTTTCGTCATCCCTTGTCAAGTTTGGTTTTGTGACAAACCGGTTTCGGCGTTCTGCCATTTTCAATGCCTAGTTTCGTCTCTTAGAACGGTTTGTCACAAAACCAAACTTGACAAGGGATGACGGAAAATCGTTCCAACAAAAATCAGCTTACTACCCTGTCGGAAGATCAACACAACAAAATAAATCAATAATAATTTCCATCAAAATTAATATTATCGGCCTTAAGCTTATTTATTTTTGTGATGCTAATTGCATGTATATTGGAACGATTTTCCGTCATTCCTTGTCGAATTTGGTTTTGTAACAAACCGGTTTCGGCGTTTCGGCACCCAAAACAAAATTTGACAAGGGATGACTGAAAATCGTTCCAATATACATCAACTTTCCACCCTATCGGAAAATCAACAAAACAATATAAATCGATGTTAATTTCCTTCACCTTTTATTAGTTTCCATTCCTTGCCTATAATTTCCTTTCCATTTCTTTATTTTCGTTTCCTTTTACTTTCCTTTCCAACAATTGAATTCTTGCTTTCGATGACTGTAAATTTATTTAATTTAATTTTATTTTCATTTATTTTATTTTATGCTATTTTATTTTAGTTTATTTTATTTTATTTTGTTTTATTTTATGTTATTTCAATTTGTTTTATTTTATGTTATTTCAATTTGTTTTATTTTATTTTATGTCATTGCAGTTTGTTTTATTTTATTTTAGTTTATTTCATTTAATTTTTTTTTTGTATTTTATCATACGTTATTTTAGTTTATTTTATTTTGTGTTATGTTATTTTATTTTCCGTTTTTCATTTTACTTAATTTTATTTTATTTGATCTTATTTTACTTTATTTTATTTTATTTTCTCTCAGTTTTTTCATATTATTTTATTTGCTTTTACTTTACTTTTTATTTTTATCTAATTTCCTTTTATTTTATTTTATCTTATTTTATTTTAGTTTATTTTATTTTATTTTATTTTATTTTATGTTATTTCAATTTATTTTAGATTTTAATTTATTTTATTTTATTTTATATTATGTTATTTTATTAATTTTTTTTTTATTTGATGTTATTTTATCTTATTTTACTTTATTTTATTTTATTTGTTTCATATTATTTTATTTGATTTTACTTTATTTTTTATTTTTATCTAATTTCATTTTATTTTATTTTTATTTATTTTTTTTATGTTATTTTATTTTATTTCATTTTATTTTATTTTATTTTATTTTATTTTATTTTATTTGATTTTATTTTATTTTATGTTATGTTATGTTACTTTATTTAAAATTTTTTTTAATTTTTTAATTAATTTTGTATTTTTTACTTTATTTTATTTTGTTTTATTTTATTTTACTTTATTTTATTTTCTTTTTTTTTCATATTATTTTATTTGATTTTACTTTATTTTTTCGTTAATTCTTTTTTATTTTCTTAAATTTTATTTAATTTTTGTATTCGATACAAATCTTGTTTCAACTATAAGAAAAGTCAAATTAACTCCATTGTTAAATAATCACTTGTTTTGTTTTTGTATATACTGAAAATAAGTTCTCATACTAAATTTCATTTTTATAATTTCTATTCACGGATGTCCGGCAAAAGGCTACCAATTTCCATTTGGACACATTTCATAAATTCCCACTGAGTTTTTGTCCAACGAAAAGTGCCCATTTTGGTCAAGTTCGCTTTTCAGTTGTATACCTGGATGCTGTAAAAATATTGCACCACTCAATTTTACGAAATTTATGTTCTATGCTTTAAGTAGGAAATATGGCCTCTTTGTCAAAAGAAAGGAACTCACTGCGGTCAACTTTGGGTGTAAACGGTTTACTATGGATTATTAAAAGATTGCTAGACAACATTTTGTGAAATGAATGTACATATATATTAATTCTAAGTTTATAAGACAATTTCAGAAATATTCAATGGGTTTTAAGTTATAAATGAGAATAAATATTACTTCCGCTGTTGTTTTTTCTTAAGATTTCTATCAGCACAAAGAAGAAAACGAAGGATGCCGCTAAACCTCAAAGAGCCACCTTGAAGGAATATAAAAATTAAGAGATGATACGTGTTTGAGAGTCATCCGTAAATCTAACGAATAGTTGTAAATGAATTAACAACGCCGAGGTGCTGCAAAGATGACAATCTCGGCTCGGAACCTACACCTAACAACTACTCTACTACTCTACTATAATCTAACCGATAATGCAACGAGTAACTAAAAATCAAAACTGTATGCGTGTGTTTTGTGCGGAAAATAATTGTAATAAAATAGTTGTTGTACTTAAATTTATGACGTTTGTGCGTGTGTTCTACTTGTAATTTGTTCGGAACAATAAATGGGTTTCTTCAAAAAAAAAAAAAAAAACTAAAGTTAAGAAAACCAAAATGCATCCCGTAACTTAGTTTTTATGCACCTCAATTTTTGTAGATTAAAATCTTATCGCATTAAGTATGCAGACGAAATCGAATCAAAGTAGAGAGAGGTAAACAATTCTACAATCATGAAGAATTTCTAAAATATTTCTTTAGCACACGCTACAGGGGGTAATTGAGTATAATTCCTTACGCCGATGAGGTATGAACCCAAGCGTTTAACCCAAGATTATGACGTACTGATAAGAAGATTTGTAATACATTAATATATATGTACATATGTATTTATATACAAATATTAAAAAGTTGTGCTGTAGTTTGTATGTATGTGTCTCAACGTAGGTGATTGCGAGCTCTAAACCGAAATATAATATTAGGCGCTACATCTAAGCGGCAGTAAAATTATGAGCTGATCATTGATTAAAACACTATGAGAAAGAGAGGACACTAAACTCAAATGATGAACAGGCAGTGAATCACTTATGTAACACAAAGACATTGGCGGTAAGTGAACAGTAATCCATACGCATTAGGGTGGTCCATTAAAATAAAATTAGCTACTTTTTCAGGACACTCATTGAAGTTTTAAAACCACGGGAAAATGCTTGTCAAAAGCCAAAGAACTCATAAAACATTTCACTTCATTGACTATACATTTTGTGGGCGTATTCAAACTAGTTCATTGCTGACTAGTTTAAATCAGTTGTAAAAAGACCCGTGTGGACAAAAATATTTATTTTAAATAGTAATAATTAATATTTGCGGTGAAAGTTATGTATACACACTTTCCTTGGGTGCCCCCCACTAATACAATATGAAAATTTAGTTTACTTTGTTGATTTTTCGACAGGGTGGAAAGTTTATGTATATTGGAATGATTTTCCATCATGCCTTGTCAAGTTTGGTTTTGTAACAAAACTGTTTCGACTTTCCGCCATCCTCAGAACGAAATTAAACACTGAGAACGGCGGAACGCCGAAACCGGTTTTTTACAAACCCTTAAATTTGACAACGGATGACGGAAAATCGTTCCAATATACATGAAAATATGAAAACACCAACGACAGAAAGTATAACTTTTTCTAGAGCTTTTTTGGTCAGTGTAGCAGGTGTACTGATTGGTGGTATACCAAAAATTGGTAACGATTTCCGCGACCAAATAGCAGCTTCAAGAGAGAACAAGATAATCTTTCACAAATGGACGGAATGGAAACAGCACTTGTAAACCCTGAGAAAACACAACAAAAACTCAATTGTCTTTCACGATAAAGCCCACCACACTTCTTTCAATAGGGGAACTAAAATTCTTTCAATAGGGGAACTAAAATTCTTTCTATACTGGAACGATTTTCGGTTTTCCCTTGTTAAAACTGGTTTCGGCGTTCCGCCAACCTCAGTGTTTAGTTCCGAGACCAAGAGATGACGGAAAATTCGTCCAACATACAACCACTTTCCACCCTGTCGGAAAATTAACAAATAAATAAATTTAAATTCCCTGAGATTATCGATTCAGCTACGAGTTTGCGTTGCTCTTAATCTTTTGCTGAATTTTAGATTTTACTTAAACCCAAGTATTTTACTTATTTAGTTCAGACATCTTGTTCTATCAGCAGCGTTGGTATAATGCTATCACCACGTCCATACGCAGAACGTTATTCTATCGACATATAAGAATACCATTTTGACTACAAGTAGCCGATAAGTTTTCCGTCTGTCAAGTTTCCCACTCTTGACGATCTTTTATAATCTACTAGCAGAAAAGACAGCCATTGTTCTGCCCGATAATATTTCTCCCCGCAGTTTATCAACTTCCCTAAGCAACTGAAAAACTGGACATATTGTAACTTCTGTAAAAAAATTTCGATCTCTCTCTCTTTTCATATCTCGTTCTCCCACAGCCCACTACCCCTTCATTGTGCGTCTCTTTCCCACCCTCCGTCTCATCCCTATTTTTCTAACCTTCCCTCTCACTCTCACTCTCACTCCCACTCCTTCTCCCGCGCCCACTCTCTATCTCTTTTACTCGCTCTCTCACTTTATCTTTCACCTTCCTTACCCTCTCACACTCAGGATTGTTCTCAATCTATGTTCAGCTTTCTCTTCGTCTTCGTCTGCGTCATTCTCTTGCTCTCCACATTATAGCCGATATCTCGGAAACGGGTTAAAACCATTATCAACACCTTCATGGTATAATCTTGATGTATATAATGTGTTTAAGCGACATAAGCTGTAATAATTTATTTCGTTTATTTCATTTGAATTGCATGCTATTGTAATTCTCAACCAGCTTATGAAATATTCCAAAAATATAGTTTAGTTCCCTCAAAGTCACAAGTGCTCGCCCCTGAGCAAATAATAAAATAATATACAAACATTGACTCAAAAAACTACTAAAGCTTAGATATAGTGAGTAGTATGTCAATTGGTAAATTGCTGATGCAGCGTCTGATTAGCCCATTGGTATGGTGCTGATGCAGGAGCGCAAAATTGCCATCACGTAGGACATCGCCTTGTTGAAAATAAACAAATAAAAGTTGCTAAAATGGAGGCATTACATAACTCGAGCTAGTTGTGCCGTCTGGCAAACTAGTATTTGACCATTCTGCAACTAGTAGATTATACTGAAGTGTACATACTTAACAACTCATCTAATACAACTTGTATTTTTTGTGTGTGAATTTGCCGCTTAAATTTAATCTCTGTGAATGAATTGCGGGTGGGATTTCCACCAACTCATGAAAGACATTGCAGTGCAAATTAAAAAAATCAAAAAATTCGAATTCTTTTGGCCATTAGAGCTACTTCAAAGTAAAGTGTGTATTTTAGTAAAAATAGTAAACCTGATATATCAATTCGTTCACTGCCATATATAACAAATATTCATACACTCACACACATACATATGTATACCTATTAAGAACCAAACATTTTATCTGTGATATCGAATCACAGGTGTATATTTCGCTGTAAAAATAAATAAACAATTTATATGCTGCAGATTACGAATCAAGATATTAACATATTTCACGCAAAAATTAAAAAAACAATTTTTTTAATAGAATAACATACAAAAATGTTGCTGAAACTTGTTTCTTTATGGCAATAATTTTGTATTCTTAATTGGATTTTGTTATAGTTTTGACAAGTTAAATTTAAATTGGATAATTATCAACTGTTGATATGCAAATAATCATATCACAAAGTTGTATGTATTAATGCATGTATGTATGTGTGAGCGTATATTTGTATCAAATCCAGCTAGCAACTTATGGATCACATTTCGTTACATAAAAGTTTGATATGTTGAGTTCTATGACTCATTGATAGGACTTTTGCTATATATTGCACACTCTTTTCCAAAAAAGAAAGTTTGTTTGGGTTTATATGCTAAAAATATTACTGAGTAATCTATCTTGCAGTAGAATATAATGCAAGAGAATTGTGTTTAAACAAAATTGTTAAATAATGATTCTAATCGTAATGATTAAAAGTTTGATTAGCGATTTTATTGATAATCCATATAATGACTGCTTACCATTACATTAAAATTTTAATGATTATTTTTTTCAATTAAATAAAAAAATAATCAGAAAAAATCAGGATTTTTTACGATTATTAAAAATAATCAAAAAAAGTTGTTTTGATTACTTTTGATTATTATTATAATTTTTTATTTAAATATTATATTTTCTAAAATTTTTTTATTTTTTATTTTCTGATTATTTAAGATTTTTTTTTTCGATTTTTTTTTCAGTAAAAAAATGTATAAAAACAAGTAAGGAAGTCTAACTTCGGGTGGAACATTATATACCTAGTAGTGATCTATTATGGCATACCAATTTACGCAGGTCTATTTTAATAATTTTCAGTTTGAGGGGTAAATTAATTTAAAAAAATATAAATGTATGGCGCGGTATACAACAGGTATATCATCATAAACCACCTAAGAGACTTTTGCGCCGAGCTTCCCTTCCAATTTGGAATGTGCTGTTTTGAATTTTTTCCTACAAATTGGCGGGACCTACAGGTTTTTGCAGACTTCGAACGGCATCTACAAAGGAGATGCATTTTTGCTGAGAAGCCTTCCATAGCAGAAAGACACTCGGAGAGTTTGCCAAACCACTGTCGAGGGGCGACCCCGTTTTGAAAAACTTTTTCAAACCACTTTTGATGTTACCTGTTCCAGGACTCGAACCTTGGACCTTCGGTGTGGAAGACCGGCAACACTACTGCCACACCACGGTGACCGCCATTTATTTATTTGTATATAAATAGCTTCCCTACCTTCAACTGCTAACAACATTTTTTAAGAATACCAATACATGCACATTTTATGTTTGAAAAATTCACGTTCAAATATACAGACAGACGGACGTACGGAGAGACGGACATTGGTAAATCGACTCAGCTCATCGTCCTTATTATTTCATTTTACTTATTGATGGGCCCATCTCTTATTCTTCTTATACTTACAAACATTTCATATTCATAAAAGGTATGAAAATCAAAAAAGGTATAAAACTTCCCTATTACAGTGGGGTTTTAACAACTTGCCCGGATATTTTACTTCTGTTATCCGCTTTGCTTCAATTTTGGCAGGAGTATATTACATACTATGTTAAAAACTGGGCGTAGCCGTTGACAGATTTCGCCCATTTTTACAACAAACACTTACCTTTATATGTGCAACATTTTGTCCAAATATCGTTTCGATAAACCAATTTTGCCGGAGTTATGGCACAAAAAGTTTTGTGGAATAATCCAGTGCAAAAGGGGCAGGGCCAGGCCCATTTAAAAAAATTTAATTTTCGACTTTCTTCGTTTACGGACACTTTGAAAGTGAAACATAAATGATAAAAAGCATTTGTACGCAAAGTTATTGCCTATTAAATATATCTATGATCCTCTTCAAAATCTTTCGCATAAAAGTGGGCGTGGTTCTTGAACATACCTTGCATTAATATAAATCTGTGTGCTAAATTTCATTTCGATATCTTGAACGGTTTTTGATTTATGATTAATATTAATATTATTACTTAATCAAAAGTGGGCGGTGCCGCACCCATTTTAAAAAATTTCTTGAAAACCTTATTTTTTGTCTTAACATTAATGTACACACCAAATGTAATCCTTATAAGTGTATTATGTACTGAATAATCACTGTTTTTGTAGTTTCGAAAATATTCTATGTATAAAAAGTGGGCGGGGCTATCATCCAATTTCGCCCATTTTAAATAGCGCTCAATATCCATCTCGAACCGTTTATGCAGTTACATACCACCGTTACGCGACTAAAGTTAATATGCTTTGTGTGCGTAGCACTACCCGGTATAAAAATAATTAAAAGTAATCAAAATAAGTTTTTTTTTGATTATTTTCGATTTGATGGATTTTTTTCTAATCGTAATCAATTAATAATTGCCTTTACTTGAAATACAATGAAAATAATCATTACCAATTAAAAAAGCCGTTTGACTTATTAGTTACTAATTACTAATTAAATTTAACAGATCTCGTTTAAACTACCCAAGACTTGATACTGCACCAGGTTAGATTATTTACATTGGGAGGAGCTACATAGCACTTCTTCCGCTTCCAGTCGGACACATTTATGGGTGAGAGGAGTGGGGCACATACTCGCCCAGTCAGAACTTTATACTTTACAGCTACTGAAGAATTAACTTTCCATAGAAAAAGTAAATTTCCTCTACCTCTAAGAATCTATGGAGAGATCTTTCTCAAGAAACCTTAGCTCCAGTCCGGAACATCGACGAAGGAAGTAATAAGTCGACTCCTTTGCTTCCTAATCTATTAAGCTTCTGCATAGAGAATTTATGCCAAAAGGCTTCGTAAAAAGTTTTCTTGCCCTAATCGTACTTTCTTCTTCATGAGGAGTTGTTCGCCTAGTTTCAATCCATTTCCAAGCAATCCCACAGACATCATGTTGTTGACCGGTCCAAAAGAAACCGAGATACAAAATTTTAGTTTTATTCCAGTCGTTTGAGAAAGTAGAAGGTAGATGGGCTATGAGTACTGACGAATCCCTGAAGCTTATCAAAGAAACTAAATTCCCTGACATCCCGTTTTGACAGGAAATACTCAATACAGTGCCGGCAGTTGTCGGCTATTTAGCAATATCTGTCATCCTCCTGCAGCAAATTCAACTTGATTGAGCTGTTAATGCTTTCAACTGCACGTCACTGGGGTTGTGCTATTACTTCACAACTCCATGGGGCACCTCTCGAAATTTCTGGTGATTTCCAGTCGCTGGATGAATGCCATTTATGAAGACTACCTATAACTCGGATACGCTGCGAAGTCTTGTAACATGATCAAGGTTAAATTGATGTTCTGCAGGTTCAGATAAGCAGAATATTGTGGACTGCGTGTCGACTCTAGCAAAACTGAATTCCTCGAGCACTCTTAAAACTACACCAACGTTGGCTTTTAATGTAATGCTGAATATACCTCAGCTGGATCAAGGTGGAAGGGTTAGGACTGCCTGAAATGGACTATGGGATCATGAACCACGGGGCACTTCAAGATTCTTGACGGCTTTCGATTTTATTCCACCTCCGACAAACTGCTGTGTGCTAGGGACTGCCCAACTTTGAATTTTTCGATACCGTCATTTCGTCATAGAAGGAATAAGATGAATGACTTATTTTGTTAAGTGTACCAATGAACTGCATGACGGATAGATCTCCTGGGCGTTCTCTCTTTGGTTGACGACACCTCTTCTTCATAGTGGATGGGAGGTGATTTACGAAGCTCAATGGGTTTATTAAGGCTCTTGACTGGCATTCTGTTCTGTTACAAAGAGGATGCCGTCATTGATTCATTTAGTCTCTTCATGCTTAACTGATCAGCTCTTGATGGAACTAGGCAGATGTACTTCGGCCTTTGACTAGTCAGTTCCACGAAGGAACATATTCGGGGTCAAAATTAGTATTTTCGTCGTAATAAAAGACGTCGCCGGATCTTTTTGTTGTCCAAATAAGCCTTTCCTATGCGATGTGGCGCCCATTCAACCTTAGCCTTAGTTATTAACAGCGACGTTGAAAAAAAATGTTATATACGCCTAGTTGTTTCCATGCAATTCGATCAAAACAAATACTGTTTTCGAGCACACTTTTCATGTTACTTGTACAATAATACCTGCTTTAGTAAACAACAAAAATATTTAATTTATTTTCTCAGTACGTGAAAACCAATTACCAGGAATTATTGGCATAATTACCCATTAATTTGGAGAAATTGCGGAAAAGTTTTCATTGTTGCATGGTTTATTGTAAAATGAAATTTAATTGTTTTAGTTTCAAATTCAAGGCAAAAAGCGAAATGTATATTCTTCATAGTAATGAATTTAATTTTGTGTTTTTATTATTTTGTTATGTATGAATATTAGACAGTTCCAATTTTTATTTCGAAATTATAATTTCGAAAAAAAAAATTCTGCTTATGTTTCAGATCTTAATACAAGGTGGCGCAAAAGTAAGCTTCCGATGTTTTTTGGCTGTAATTAAAAAAAAAATGAAAAACTTTGATTTTTCTTGTGGATTATTTTTGTTTGGTCTTTTAATTTTTTTAACATCAAGTCGAGAATATGATATCATGCAAATGGCCGCCGCCACAGTTGATTGTCATTTGAGCCCTTTTTATGGCATTTTCCATCACTTTGGCCAAAACTTCCGGCGATAGGTCCTCACATTCTTGACGGATATTGTCTTTAAGAGCTGCAAGAGTCTGAGGCTTGTTGACATAAACCCGCGACTTCAAAAAGCCCCACAAAAAGAAGTCTGGAGCGGTCAAATCAGGCGATCTTGCTGGCCAGTGCAAATGCATCCTTCAGCATATCGGTTGTGGCACGTGCAGTGTGTGCTGTTGCACCGTCTTGTTGGAACCACATGTTTCCAATCCCAATTCATCAAGTTGCGGCAAAAAGAACTCGTTGATCATTGCTCTGTAGCGCTCACCATTCACAGTAACCGTTTGGCCCGCGACGTCTTCGAAGAAAAAAGGTCCGATGACTCCTCCAGCGAAAACAGCACACCATACAGTGACTTTGAGCGGGTGTAATGGCTCTTCGTGGGTTACACGCGGATTTTCAGTGCCCCAGAAGCGAAAATTTTGCTTATTTACGTACCCGCTAAGATGGAAATGGGCCTCATCACTCATGATTATTTTTGATGAAAAATCATCTTCTTCTTGGTGGTGATTAAGGATGGCTTGAGCGTATGTTAGACGCGATTGGCGGTCAGCAGCTAACAGCTGATGCACCGTCTGGACTTTGTACGGAAACATCTTCAAATCTTGTACCAAAATTCGCTGTAAAGACCGTCGACTGATACCCATTTGCGTGGCACGTCGTCTGGTCGATGTCGAGGGCGCTTCCATGACATCCTCGGCTACAGCAGCAATATTCTCTGCAGAACGGCTACTCCGGGGTCTGCCACGCCTGGCAGAATCTCGTGTTGTGCCAGTATCTTCGAGGCGAGCGGCTAAACGTCGCAGTGTTTCACCAGTAGGCGTTGGACCGCCAGGAAATCTGCGACGAAATTCACGTTGTGCGAAAGTCACCGACCGATTATTGGTCAAATAAATAGTCAGCAATATTCCGCGTTCTGGAGCAGTGTAGCGTAACATTGTTTATTAACGTGTATTTCGCATGTGTTTACCACACAAATGTCAAAATAGAACTGACTTTAGGGGCCAATTGCAAAATTTATAGCATTTTCTGATAGGAGGAAAAAATTCAAAACAGCACATCACTAATTGGGAGGGAAGCTCGGCGCAAAAATCTCTTAGGTGGTTTATGATGATATACCTGTTGTATACCGCGCCATACATTTATATTTTTTTAAATTAATTTACCCCTCAAACTGAAAATTATTAAAATAGACCTGCGTAAATTGGTATGCCATAATAGATCACTATTGGGTATATAATGTTCGTTTCCACCCAAACTTAGACTTCTTTGCTGGTTTTTTAAAAATTTGTCAAAAACACATGAATAAAACAACGAGATTAAGACAGATTCTTAACGGATCGGTCCTCAGCCCGATTTGGATTTGGTTTTTGAGGAAGAATATAAACTGATTCCATTAGGTGGAAAAGTGTGGTCAAAAACAAAATAAAAAAATTGTTTGACCCTGTCTAATATTTATAAATACATATATACATACTTACTTATAAGTATGTATAAATGATTTCTAGAAATTTGAAAGTTTATTTCAAAGTAATCGATTTCGAAATACTTTTGATTTTTGCACGTGTAAATGCGCATTTTTAACTTTGAATAATAATTTCGCAAAATATTTGGAATTTTATATTTGAAAATACCAAAACAAAACCGGCCGGCTAATCAGCTGTTTGGAAATCAAAGATTTATGCACACAAACAGCCGACACCGTATAAGCATTCACCGGGTAGTATACAATAATTTAAGTACTTTTCACCCGCTCACCTCACCCCTATAAAGTGAAAAACTTTCCAATGACCATGAATTTGCTTAATTTTTGCGCGTAAATTCTTATAAAAATGTTTGTATTCTATCAAAATGTGAATTTCCTGGTAAAAAAAGTGCAAAATTGAAAAAAGAAACTACAAAATTTGCAATAAATACCTAATAATAAGCTAACTGAGTCTTGAGTTTAATAAATTCTATTGAAAAGTAGTTGTTATTGCCGGCAAAATGATTTTGAAATGAAACAAACCTGTTGGAAAAGTGTCTGGTTCGAAAGTAATTTGTATGAAAAGCAACGTAAGTACCTATTTTGTTGGAAATATATGTGTATAAGCAGGGGATGTGCCCAGCTGCAAATTGCTTATGTTAGCTCAGTTGTTGAAGGCCAATATATTTCAAGAATTTTCAACGGCGATTTCGTGGAAAGTTTGAAATATTGGGGTCTTTCTATGTCAAATATTTAGAAAGTTAGAATCGAGCTTTTCTGATTTTATGAAATTCCATGGAGAGTTTCCTTTTATCATAAAACAAACATCTGCTAAAAAAAACTTTAACTTTTTTTTTAATTTCTCTTTTTCCCCGCTTTTTCTGTTTAGTTAAGTTTATTTTTTCAATGAAAAAAGAAAACTTTGTTACATTCAAAGGGGAAGAGGTATGAAAAAAAAATATATTTTGCAAAAAATATTCAAATCTCTAATTTTAGAAAAATTTTTAATTTTTCAAAATCGTATAAACTTAAGATCGCCATTAAATTTTGCACTCAAGTTTTTTGTATTACAAATCTGATATATCTAAAGATATTCTGCAATTTTCAGAAGGTGTTTGTAAAATAAAAAATATGAGTTTTTGAATTTTGGCCAACATTAGCACAAAAGTAATCAATTTTGATCACTTTATTTAAATAATTTGAAATTATATGATATTGTTGTTGTTGTTGTAGCGACTACTTAACCTGCCTAGGATGTCACCCCCCATCCAACATTGTCATCAGGCTCTTCTAACGGAAGTCCAAGAAACCTCGCGGCTTCAACAGGGGGGACCAGAGTGAAATTGGTGTTAGAAGAGTGGGCTCAGTTGAGCAGATGAACAGATGGTTAGTATCGTGGGGAGACACGCCGCATGCCGGGCAGACATTTGGCATGTCAGGGATTATTATATGAAATTCTTAACATTTTCTTTTTATATTCCAAAAAAAAAAAAAAAAATTTAGAAAAAAATGTCAAATTTTCTAATTTTAGAAAATTTTCCATTTTTCAAAGTCGTATAAGATCGCCATTAAATTTTGGAGTCAAGTTTTTTGTATAACAATCTGATATATCTAAAAAATATCCTCAAATTTTCAGAAGC
This sequence comes from Merzomyia westermanni, assembly GCA_949987695.1. Lineage (NCBI taxonomy): Eukaryota > Metazoa > Arthropoda > Insecta > Diptera > Tephritidae > Merzomyia > Merzomyia westermanni. The sequence continues at coordinate 15,633,049 of OX465289.1, forward strand.
GAGTTTTTTGTTTTTTCAAAAACATGAATTTTTGTTGCTTTAATTTTTTTAACTTCCTAGTCGAGTTCGAGTTGTTAAACACAAAATTATTGAATTTTTTTTCGCTGAATTTCATTATTTGAAATCTTCAAAATTTGCTCTTTACATTCCACTTGCATGAGAAAAATGTTTTAGCGATCAAAATAGAATAATTTTGTGGTTAACGAGATGAATTCGACCAGAAAGTTATAAAAAAACTATAAAAAAAATTTGGCCAAAATTCAAAAATTCAGTCTTGAAACAACAAAAAAAAAATTGTTCTGGCGAAATCTATTTTTTCGGTTTTAAAATTTTTGATTATACAAATGTAAAAATTTTTTTGTTCAAAATAGCTTTTGAGTATTTAAAATTTTTTTTTTTTTTTTTTCAAAATATTTTTTTTGTAGCTCTAAGTACCCGCTTTCGAAGTGATAAAGTTAATTTTTTTAGCTACAGTAGTTCGCGAAATATTGAAAAAATTTACTTTACAAAACAAGAAAAAAAACCAAATTTTGAATTTACATAACTTTTGAAAAAAATTGTTTGAATTGGTTTTCTTTTGCAGAACTTCCTTTTATCATAGAAAGAAACTCCGAACCAAATTTCATTGAAATCGGAAGGTTTCGATTCCAACTACCTGGCGATTTGGAATGAAAAGACACATTCAAAGTTCGTGTAAGGTAGAATAAAGAATTGAAAATTAACTGATTGACACTTTTTTCTAAAGAACGTTTCTTGGCGGAACAGATGAGACACTCCAGCAGATGTAACGGATAAAATATTGAATTGTTTAGTATTCGTTGTTTTGGTTTAAATTGCGTCACTAATACGTTGTCTTATTGTTTACGTAGTTTTCGTGTAAAAATAAGTCTATTAATAAATACAATTAATAATAATGGCGAAAAATTAAAAAAACAAAAAAATTATGTAAACAGTATTCCACTATACAGAAAGTATAACAGCCGGTCTCTTACGTAGATGCACTGTGTGCCACGTAAACACATAAAATAAGAGTGTGAAAGTAATGCAAAATAAAGATTTCAGGGCACGAATGCAAAACTTATTTTCAAAGTTTTTATTCAAAATGTTAAAAGAAATAGGCTACTTCGTATTTGAATTTGGGTCTTCCCATGTCAAATAATCAGATAGCTGGAATCGACCTTTTCCGATTTTAATGAAATTTGGTCAAAAGTTTCCTTTTTAGCATAAAATGAAGTTCTGCCAAAGCAAAACCATTAAACTTTTTTTTCAAAAGTTATGCAAATTCAAAATTTCCCTTTTTTTGCTTGTTTAATAAAGTTGAATTTTTTCAATATTCCGCAAACTACTGTATTTAAAACTATATACCAAATTGTATATTTTTAAAATTTTTTAAATTTATGTTTTTACATTCCACTAGCAATAAAAATATTTTTAGTAGTTTAGTAATTTTCGAGTTATTTTCTCGAATTAAAAGTTAAAAAAAATTTTTTAAAAAAAGTTTTGGCCAAAGTTTTTTTTTCAAAATATTTTTTTTTTGTATACACCTCAATATACCATTTGAAATCGTCAAAATTTCATTTAATTCTTTAAATTCAGTAGTTTCCGAAATATTGAAAAAGTAAAATATAGAGCACAAGAAAAAGGGAAATTTTAAATTTTGAAAAAAAAAGATTAGTTAATTTCTTTTCTTTGTTTCTTGCCCTTCGAAAGCGCCACTGCAGTAGTTAATTGAAAAAAAAAACCAATTTTTTGAGCAAAAAATTGTTTAATTTTGTTTCTTTCGTCGAAATTCGTTTTATGATAAAAGAAAACTCTCTACAAAATTTCATTCAAATCGGAAGAGGTCGATTCCAACTACCTAACTATTTGACATGGATAGACCTATTAAGAAAAGTAATTTGAGACTTATTTTCACGTGCCTTTTGTTTTAAAAACAGTTTAATGTTTTTCTAAGCCGAAAATAAAAATTAGAATTTCGAAAAAAAATAATACTTAAAATTAGATTTTTATCTTTCAAATAAAAAAATCAAGTTTAAAGTTTATTTTCTTTGGTTTTCAGCTGAAGATAATAGTCCAAATTTTCCTAAAATTTTTTAAGTCACAAATAAATAAATAACACTAAAATATTTCCTTTACTTTCTAAGTCAAACATTTTTAAACTTTTACTTTTATGCTTTCAATTGAAAATATAGTTTCAAATTTCTATAAAATTTTTTAAATCAGAAATAAAAGTAAATACAATTTATTTTTAAAAGTACAGAAAATTTGACAACTGATTTTGAAGTAAAATAATATTTTTAATACGTTGAATTGAAGTATGTAAAAAATATTTGAAATTTGATTGATTTTCAAAGCGTGATATAAAATTCAATTTCACTTAAATTTTTAAAGTCGGAAATAAAATTAAAAACACTCTACTTTTAAAAGTAAAGAAAATTTGCCAATTGATTTTAAAGTAAAAATAATATTTTTTAAACATTGAAGTAAATAAAAAATAATCCAAATTCGATTGATTTTAAAAGAGTGATATAAAATTTCAATTTCACATAAATTTTTTATTTGTTTATATTTTTTACTCAAAAGCAAAAGTAGAGATTTGATTACTTTTTAATAAAATCATAAATAAATTAGACTTTTATTTCTAAAGTTTGAATTTAATTCCTTTTGTTTGAAAATAAATTCTTAAAAATTGTACGTTTACCCGCATATTCATAAAAAATAAAATTTTTTTATATAGGTTTTTAACGTGACATTTCCATACAAACTTTGAGTTATAAGATAATAATAATAATAATAATTATAAACCTTTTTTTATTTTTTTTGAATATGGGGGTTAATGTTTTATATGATAAAAATAAATAAATTTTATCAACCCCAAAATGAAGCCAAATAAATTTTATTGTTACTTTTGTTAAGAAAAGTGAAACCGCTACGGTCCCTGAAATATACATAGTAGTCATTGTCTTTCTTTTTGTTTACAACAAAAATGTAGCTACCAATAATTCGAAATTGGACAAAAATCATATTTCTCTTTAAGCGAAATAATGATGAATTGCTAGCCTTTCGCTTCATTGTTTATATGGTCCTACAAACACAAATGTTTCGTTTACGTTTAATTTGCAGCAAATTCAGTGGTTACAGCAAGTCAAGTCGGGTAAAGATGTACCGAAATTTCGGATAGCTGAACATTATTGATTACAATTATATTACGCTAATAAAGATCCAAATATGAATCTAACCATTGCATCTATTATGTACAGCTCTGCGAGAATGTCACTATATGTACATGTAAACAAATATTTTGCGCCTTCTCTTATTCCCACCACTGTAAACAGGGGAAACCAACAAATGTTATGTGGTAAAAGCAAACCTAGACCTTGTGATGAACCACTAACAATACTTTGGCGAAAATCCCAATCAATTTCATGCAACACTTTTTGAGTGATGCGCATACAAACATACTGACAGACTGACGAAAAATTAAAAATCTTGAAGGAACTAATCCAAAACCCGCATTTGGAAAAAAGTCAAGTAAGTGAACATCCTAGTACTTATATATTGTTTTTATATTTTTATAAGCTTTCACGCGGCGGATGTCTTTTTGGTTAGATTTTGCTCTGATGCAGCATCCCAATGCTTAAAGATATTCATAAATTTCTTACGCTCGATGCAAAAATATCTTTTATTGCCATGCACTGTATACGTTATGAAGTGAGTTGTAAACTCAATTGCTCATTTGTTTATTTATCAATGTATTGCAATAAATTGTTTAACAGTCAACCTACAAAAGCTTATCAAAATAATTAAGTTCCTTTGGAGAACGCAGAAAAGGTGCCACCTTCAATGATGGGGGGCAAAAATTCAGAACACTCTACTATAAATAAATGAGGTTAAAAATAAAAAAGCGGAAGCGTAATGTTGTTGAAAAGCATGTGTTAATTCTTATAAAAAACTAGTAAACCCCGCTCGCTTCGCTGCGTCTCTGAACTAATAATAGAGTGAGTCGGATTTTAATCGTTATTTCCATACCAGATTATGGTAAGGATGGAATTTAATAACATCACTTATTGCAGCACTCATTATCACCTCTCGTTTAGTACCCATATTGTACTAACACATTTTGGGTCACCTTGGTCCACATATCGGTCCTAAACTGGTCAAGCTATCGGAACAAATGATATCTTTAATTGTAAGTTAAACGTCTACTAATACAACGATTAAAGTTCCATTTAATTCCATTCGGCAGTTTTTGAGTGATTCGCGAACAAACATATATTCAGCAGACAAAAATTCTAAAAAACAGTTGATTTGGCTTCTATTGGCTTGATCCCTGCTATCGAAAATTTCAATTCGTCATAACTCTGACCTTACTTGGTCTAAATTAATGATGTTTGGATATATGTATACTTTAGTCAAGATTTACATAATTTTGGAAAAAAGGGGTAGGCACGCCCACATATTTTGTGTTTTCTTTGTGCTGCATTAGTATACACAGTTTATTGTCGATGTTTCTGAAACTCTCACGGTAGGTTCAGGAGTTCGTTGGACACGACAGAAAAATTAAGATATAGGAATAAATTACGAGGAAGCGCCAAATGGGGAGGGTATAGAGTACAATTTGTTAAATGTAAGCAACTAAAATTGACAACGTCTGCCGGGCCTGCCAGTAGTCTGTATATTCTTATCGTAAGAGAAAAACCAAAATGCAATTGGTCGGTAGGGTTATGGTACAAACAGAGGAGTAATCGACTGCATTGTTTCTCATAACGTTGATTGAATCAAATGGTTTATAAAGTTACCGATAACATACCAATCACTTGACTTTTAGTGCGTGCAGTTGAGACACATGAAGATGTATGACTACTGTAGTCTTATTAAAATTAATATATTTCAATTACATTACCTGATAACAATGTTTGCTACACAAATTCCTTGTTTAGGTTGCGTTGCTGACACTATTTCGATGAGTGCACAATGTTTCGGAAATACTGGAACTCTTGAAAGATGTTAAAGGTTTATGATGCTTTTGCTGCAGTTGTTGCTGCTGTTGCTTTAGCTGATAATCGTCCTTTATTTGCCGTAAAAGCAAAAATTCTGCTTCTTCTTCTCCTGCAATGGCTTTCCAAGCTCTACTATTAGCTCTATGAGCTGACAATGCCGTCGCTGACGTTTTTGGCACTAAACGAACACCTATTGGCAAATGTGCTATGAACGCTGATGACGGTAACAACATTTAGACAGCTGTAACAAGTGTATTGGTATAAAAAAAGAAGAAGAAGATAACTTTCAAAGAGTTTCTATTTAATGCTTTTAAAGCTAAAACTCTCTAATTTACTATTTTTTTATTTTAATTAAAATACACTCGTGTATTGCGTTGTTGTTTTTTGTGTTGTAATTGGCGCATTTGCTTTTCGTTGTAATGGCTAAAATGCAGTTGAGCTGTTGGTAGGAATGATAATATTGGTATTGGTGCTATTGGTATTAGTTACACAAATGGCGTTCATGTTCTATTTGCTTTTATTGGTCGAAATTCATTTGAAGAGATGGCACAGCAAATGACACAAATATTTATGCAGCGTTTGCTGACGATGGCACTGCAATTTAGTTCAGCTGATCGCTTTACAGTTCTTTTTGTTGTTTTTTTGTTTGAATTTTGTTTTTTTTGTGTTTGTTCTAGAATTTTTCGGCACCTTTGTGGCTGTTGCTGGTTTTTGGTTGAGCTTTGCTGGGTTTCTTTTTTTGTTACTTTCAATTTATTTCGTAAGTCTGCTTTGCTCATGTAATGTGAGCTGCTTTAGTGTCTTTTGCAACAAGTTGCATGCAATTTGACAACGCTCGTTTAGTCATTTGAGGGTCGTTTTACTTTTTTATGTCATTGCAAAATTTTTTCACACAACTCAATTGTCTTTTGACGTGTTGAAGAATTTGTTTGACTTGAAGGCAATAACTTCGTTCCATTGGTTTTACTTTCAGTTTATTTGGCAATCTGGAATTTTTGTGAAGAAAAAAAATAAATTTAATTAGTACAAGAGCATAAGCGTAGGTATGTTCATATGTATTTAGTTCTCAATGTATCATATAACATTTTAATAATTGATTTTTTTGGGTAAGCAAACGTTTGACGAAAGTTAATTTGTTATGTCTACTAAAAATGCGGAAGATATTATTAGAATCTTTTTCGTAAGTACAAGGTGGCGCAAAAGTAAGCTTCCGATGTTCAGCATATCGGTTGTGGCACGTGCAGTGTGTGCTGTTGCACCGTCTTGTTGGAACCACATGTTTTCCAATCCCAATTCATCAAGTTGCGGCAAAAAGAACTCGTTGATCATTGCTCTGTAGCGCTCACCATTCACAGTAACCGTTTGGCCCCGACCGATTATTGGTCAAATAAATAGTCAGCAATATTCCGCATTCTGGAGCAGTGTAGCGTAACATTGTTTATTAGCGTGTATTTCGCATGTGTTTACTACACAAGTGTCAAAACAGAACTGACTTTGGGGGCTAATCGCAAAATTTATAGCATTTTCTGATAGGAGGACTACTTTTGCGCCACCTTGTATATATGTTATGTAATAAGCTGATTTGTTTAAATTTTATAATTGAACTTTTTATGTAATCTCGTTGTCTGCACTCAAGGTCGAAGCATTTTATATTTAATTTTAGGTACAGCAGAAATAAGTATGCTGTGATACCAGTTACTACCCTCTGCTGCACTTTTGATTAAATTAATGTTATAGCAAAAAAATTGTGGGAAAACGATTTCGGCCCCTTATCAAAATATACAGTGTCTCGCAATTAAAATCCTCCATTTGGTTCTAATAACATATTACAAAAATGTCTCTAACTAAAACTCGTTTGTTAATTTTATATAAATAGACAGTTCTCACATATAAATCTTTTGAGTCAGTGTTTCCAAGCTTATTAAAAAATTCCAGGATATTTCAAAAAACGAAAGGAGAAATTTCAATGGAATTTCAAGAATTTCAAAATAGTTTCTGAATATGCAGTTTTGTAACCTATTAAACTTTATTTACAAAATGTGCAAGTCTCAAACTCTTAAAACTTTTTTAGATTTTTGGAATTTTTTAGCTATATGGTGTTTAGTTTTTCTATCATATGAGCTTATCGTAGTTATTCCATTTGTATCGAGGAAAATACCAAACATCATATAAAAAAAAAATTGCCGAAAATCAACAAAATTATTACAAAAATTTAAAGATTTTAATGGGCTACAGGAATTTTTTGAAATTTTGCATGAATTTGGAACCAGTGTTTCAAAAGATTTATGTGACAAAAACATCTATATCTTCATATGAAATTAACTGAAGAAGCTTTAATAAAACATTAGAAGAAGCCCCTGAAAATTTTTTTTTTTAGAAATTTCAGCACTGCTTCTTTTTTGTTATTTTTTTTTTGCAGAAAGAAAAATTGAAGTAAATCCAACAGATACTGAAATCTCTATGAGATCAGTAAGCTCAAAGTCGTTTACAGAACGAAAATTGATTTGCCTACATTAACGTACACTCTCCCCTCTTTATCACTTACTATCTCTTAATCTGCTCCCCCATACTCAACTTATTCTTCTTCTGCTTTTCTGCACTTTTCTTTTACTTCTTACTTTTAATCTTTATGCTTTATTGCTTCTTCCTATTATTTAATATAATTCTAAGTTTTCAATCCCTTTTTTTAAGAAATAAAAAAATTATGGCGCGATATACAACAGGTATATCATCATAAGCCTCCTAAGAGATTTTTGCGCCAAGCTTGGGACCTACAGTTTTTTGTCGACTCCGAACGGCATCTACAAAGGAGATGCATTTTGGGTGAGAAGCCTTCCATGGCAGAAATACACACGGAGAGTTTGCCAAACCACTGCCGAGGGTGGGCCTCGTTTTGAAAAAACTTTTCCAAACCACTTTTTGAAAAACCAACAGGGTAACACTTTTTTTAGAAAAGAAAACGCCATTACTCTCTAACTTTACTTATATCTTCATCGTCATTTTCATCTTTTCTTTATCACTGCCATACACATCTTTATCTTCTTCTTTAGTTTCCTCTCCCTCTTTTTTCGCGTTCTTCCTTTGCCTCTTCTCAGTCCTATCACTATTATTTTCCTCTGTCTCCTTTCCACGCTGTTTTCTCGCCTTGGCATATGATTCCTTGATATATAAGATCTCTGTCCCAATTATTAATTATCTAGTTTCGTAGATCCAGTTCATTTGAAGACTTTGGACGTCTATATACGACAAACTCACATATTAACTATTAGTTTTGAGCTAGCACCGGCTTAACAAAAAACACAACAACATTTACAAGTGATTTCAACGGACAATCAATAAATCGTAAGCAATACATGGCAAATCAGCTGTAGTCGAAAATGTTGACACAACAACAAAAAACATCAAAAAATACATAACTTAAAAATGCACAAAAAACCGCCAAATCATTGCAGCCGCCAATAATCACAAAAATTGTCAGTCAAAATGACACACATAGCCGCTTGTAAGTATGTATGTATGTATGTACAACTGAATTGCAGTCAAACAAATAAACTTTCAAACATTTAAACATAATGATAAATTTAATGCCCAAAGCTCAGCTTAGATAGACAAATAATCAGCCACGCAGTTAAGCAGTCAGCTGGCAAGTCAGTTAGGCATACGAGATTGTGCTGAACATTTCGCCAGATAAATCGTACGAACAAACTCGTACACATACGAAAGTATGTACATATGTAGATATACTAACAGTAGTGCTAGATAAAAATATAGCGAGCCACCTGTGGAATATCGAGTTTATTTTAATATTAATACGCTGTCAATGTATTAACAGCGACTCAAGTAACCGAGGCAATAACTATAAAAATACAACAACTACGATAATAAATTAAAGATCGTGTGTTTGTATATTACTTCAATATAATTTTATTATTACCTACATATTTTTTCAAGATTTGCTTTTTAATCCACTTATAACTGGATTATCGACGGCAGGCGTGGTGTGGCGGTAGTGTTGATGGCCTACCACACTGAAGGTTCAAGGTTCGAGTCCTGGGACAGGTATCATCAAAAGTGGTTTGAAAAACTTTATTATTAAAAGTGTATTTCTCCTCAGAGGTATATCGCCTCAAATATGTATGTATGTATACATAGCTGGATTTATCATTTTTCACACCTTTTTTTTCATTTTAGTGTTTATTGCGTTTTTATAACCAGCTGTGCTAGTGGACAAGGTTCTCAAACTATCGGGCAGCAGCTGTCCAGCAGTAAAAATTTTACTTCTAACCTTCTCATCTTTCACTTTTTTTCTTGATCGTGCTCTTCCCTTTCTATTTCCCAAACTCTTCTTTATAATTGTGCATTTCCTTTTATTTTATTTTAAATTATTTAATTTAATTTTATTTAATTTTTATTAAGTTTATTTTATTTTATTTGATTACATTTTTTTTTAAT